>UCOM01000500.1:0-76440 GCA_900474385.1 Ormyrus pomaceus
TTCTCCATACTGCGAGGTAAGAATCTAAACGAAAGGCTTTCTTTTCTCTTCTGTATGTGTAGTCTTCTTGAACCAGTAACTAATGCCTCTTCCTTTTACAGGTTTTCCCACGGATGCTGCCATATATTCCCCCCTTTAATCATTACAAATTTATAGTCGGGTGGGTGTGTGCTCCGGAAGTACGCTCTGGGTCCTGGATGGGACTCTCCAGGATCCATTGTTTAGTGTTAAGGAGCCTAAGTGACAGCCAGTTTGGCCCGTGCCAAACTGTACTGTCACAACTTAAACTGAACAAAAGTAATTTTAAGGCTAGAACAGAATATAAAATGTAAATCATCAGAAGCTAAAAAGTTCGACATTATTTTCCAAAAATGTTTTATTAAATATGTTTTTGGAGTAAATTATTTTTTTTAAACAAATGCAACTTCTTTCAGCTGTTTGTTTTTTTGTAATTGACTACACAATTTGTATTCATTAAATTTGGTGAAAAATTTTAAATTATAAAGACAACAGTATATTTATCAAAAATAACAAATTTAAGAATCTTACACTGTTCACAATTAAAAAGTATTTGCATAAATCGATGACTTTGCTGAATTTTTAACGAGATGACTCATAAATATCGACGTACAAAGTACGTAGCACAAGTGCTTTTTATTGGAACAAAAGAGGGTGTGAACGATAATGCAGAATCTCACGTCGCTAAGATATGATTATCTTGAAAAATTTTTTATATTTATTTACAACCGTCTCGAGAGTAAAATCCACTGATAAAACGTATTCATTGTTCTTTGGGGGTCGCTTAAACGAATTCCTCTGATTGCAGATTATCAATTTATTCGTAGCATTTAAACGACTGCGAATATTTTTAGCCTGATATTGTATAAATAAAACACTTTGTTACATTAATTTCAAAGCAGGTAACGTGAAACTACTCGAGAAAACTAATACTGTTACCATAAACACGAGATATTCATTTCATCTATAACCTTCTACCTTATTCAGCATCATTTTTATTAATTAATATCACAACACTAAAATAGTAATATAAGATAAGTAATTAAGATTATTATTTATCTATTAAATGCAGAGAAAAGTCATTTCTTAATTATAATTGCTAAAATTAGTAAATCTATTTTCGAATTTTTTAAATTAATAAAGTTCCTTTTCATAAATAAAAATATCTTTTTGAGCTGATCAACAATCTTCTCTATTTACTAAAAGGAAGTAACCAACGTCATTGCTTGACGTAAGAAAGTCCTAATTCATTCTAAAAAAAAAAAAAATTAAATAATAATAATAATATTTCTGCTCTCATTTCTTTTCTGTTTTTTTGTTCTGAATATTGAGCAGACACTCCTCATTATACTATCCTTTGCTTCGTACTTGCTTATTTTTATTCATTTTATTTTGTACGCACTACATTGGCGTTCAGAGAGTTCAAAAAGACTTGTGAAAATTAACAACTCCTCCATTTTTTTTAGATACAACTTGCTAACTTTAACATTCTGAGCTTCTTTAGATTCTTCTCCAAAGAATTTAAATACTTTTCATTATTCCAAGCTCAACAAATGTATAAAATGCTTTACATAATCTTTTCTTTTAATAAGTCGTAATTTAACTCTATAAATAATGTATAAAAAAACAATTAAATTAATAATTCAAATCATAAATATTTAGATCTGGAGATGAATAGATACCAATATTAATTCCAATTTTCAATCAAACAATGCTGATTAATAATTTCTCTTTGTTTCAGGACTTAGTGCGTGCGAGAGGAAGTCCTTTATTTTTCTGCGAAAGGAGCTGCCAGTACGTCTGGCTAACATTATGAAGGAAATTCATCTCCTGCCCGATAATTTACTGCGAATGCCGAGTGTTGGAATTGTCAACAATTTATACATCACGTCATTTGAAGAAATTGTACATTTTGAAAAGGCTGAAGTCACCGATGAAACTTTGGATAGGTACGTAAACTTTTGTTCTATTATTATGTTTTATAGCAGCACTTCCTTTCGTTTGTTAAAATTGTTTACTTTGTTGTTTGAAGTAATTGCGACAAAAATAATTGTAGAAAATAATTTGTAGAAAATAATTGTAGAAATAATATTGAAGAAAAATACCGTAAATTTTTTACTGTACATTTTTTAACTTTTAAAACTTGTATAAAAGCGGAAAATGTTAAATAAAAAATATTTTATGGGATTAAAGAATTTGTAAAAAAATGTTATCTAAACTGCGCACAATAACACACTAGAAATATCATAGTAGATTATATTGCAAGATATAATGACTAAACAAGCTTAAAATAACTATTAGAACATTTTTTAATGCTCTCAAAAAAAGGGGTACCGTAAATACTTTATAATTTTGTAAATGCTATATATCAAGGTTCATACGAAATTTATTCAATCAAATTTTTCATTTTTTTGCTGCATCCTGATACGTTGATAGTATCAATTAAAATGTTTTACGCGTCAAAATCTTCTAATATTTATATTTATATTTTGCAGATTTTGTCAAGCTCTAGTCAAGATTAGAAATAGACACACTGATGTCGTTCAGACGATGGCGCAGGGAGTTCTGGAATTAAAAGAATCTCACGATGTGGATGCTCAGACGGAAAATAGCATCCAGTATTTTCTAGATAGATTTTACATGTCTCGGATTTCGATAAGAATGCTGATAAATCAACATAGTACGTAGTATAACTTCCTTGCGTATTACAAAATGAGGATGAATTTTGATTCCCTCATTATCTAAATTGCAAATTAAAAATCTGATTAAAAATTAATTTCGATGTGCATTTATAGTAGCTTCTCTTGGTAATTTTTGCGATTATTTAAAAAAAATCTTATTTACGTGTATTAATGCTTGTGCAATACCAAAAACACAATTTTTTAATCTGCTTTATCAGTAAACGGTTTCTAACTACTTAAAAAATGAACTATTCATTTCTTAATATGAATTTAATTGAATGTGTGCATAAGTTATTTCAAATCCTTAGCAAAAAATCTTTTAAACTTGTTTTTTGGTTACGTAACTTTCAATATAATGACAATGTTTTCTAGATGTTTTCTAATTCTTACTCAAATGTAGGCAAACGATGACTAAATATTTATGCAAAGTATACATATTCATAACTGAAATTTAGGCCGATGCATATTCCGAAAATTCACAAAAACCATTAATGTTAAACTTGATTTCTTTAGTACTTAGAAACAAGTTAAATTTAAATGAGCACGCCAAAGTGGAATAATTATACATTCCCAAAAACTGTAAGGAAAATTTATATCTAAAATAAAAAGAATTTTTCTAGAACAAATTATCATCTGTCATACGAGTACTGTGCGGGTAGGGATAACGAGAGCAAATTAAACCTAATTGAATAATGAGAAACTGTATATGCACTTAATGAAGCAAAATTGCCAAAATTATTAAATCATGTCAAATCAATTTAAGTTTGCATTCCCAATTTCAATCCAGTAAAACGTTGTTTTTCTCGTTACAGCTTTGCTTTTCGGCGGCATACTGAACGGTCACAACAGACACGTCGGTTGCATAGACCCGTACTGTGATGTTATCAGTGTCGTAAGAGATGCCTACGAGAACGCTCGATTTTTGTGCGATCAGTACTACATGGCCAGTCCTGACCTTGTGGTCAATCAGCATAATGGCAAGTTGCTAAAAGTTCATTAGTAAAAAATAACTGCTTGTAAGTAGATATAAAGTAAACTTTTAAGATTCAAACTCTTACTCGAACTAGATGTTACTTTATTTGACTTATAAGTACTGTAATCGTGAGCTTTTTTCTTTTTATAGCAAGGTGATTTCTGCAAAGTGGTGTAATTGATTAATGTAGAACGTGCACTTTTGCATTGTTTCAGAGCTGGAACGCGGTAATGAAATCAAGATTGTGTATGTGCCAAGTCACTTGTATCACATGCTCTTTGAGCTCTTCAAAAATAGTATGAGAGCTGTTATGGAGCATTGCGGTGACGATGCCGATACTTATCCGCCTTTGGAGGTCACTGTCGTTCACGGAAGAGAGGATATATGCGTCAAAGTGCGTAATTACTGTCAAAGCATTTACACAATGGAAAAACTGAATTAAAATAACTGCTTATTTTAAAATAATAGACTTCAAAAGAGTTGTCTGTGCATTCATGAATCTGCATTAACGTACAGAAAACAATTTTTTTTGTTTAAAATGGTTACTTTTAAAATGGTCAAGTTAATTTTAAAATTTTTATTGTTGATATAAATTTATTAATAGTTGTGTTTTACTTCTTAAAAATTAAGTTAAACAATACTTTATCGATGCATTAATTATTAATTAATTGTGGTATTTTTCTAGATGTCCGATAAAGGTGGCGGCATTGCTCGTTCACAGATGGATAACTTGTTTAAATACATGTATAGTACAGCTCCTCAGCCCAGCAAGTCTGATGCACACACCGTTCCACTTGCTGGATATGGTTATGGTCTTCCATTATCTCGATTGTACGCACGTTATTTTCATGGAGATCTTGTTTTGTTAAGCTGCGAAGGATATGGAACAGATGCTGTTGTCTACTTGAAGGTATTAATCATTTAAAAATCATTTAATTAAGCAATCATTGAATAGAATTAAATATTTATTAATATTTTGTTTCACTATAGTAAGTTATTTCTGTAACAGTTTAATTTTATTATTCTGCATGCATATTGCAATTCAATGTGAATTAATAGAATTTTTAAAGTCTAAAATAAGCTAAAAAATTTCTATTTTATAAATAAATTTCAAATAAAATTGTTAAGCTAGAAATGAATTTCTTTATACATTATTCTAACTTTTTGAAACGCAAACTTTCTTAAATAAAAGTTCAATTTTTATATAATATAATCTTGTTACGTTCTAGGCATTGTCCAACGAAGCGAATGAATTGCTACCCATCTTCAACAAGACCTCGTCAAAGTTTTACAGAACTCCAGTTCCTACTGCAGATTGGAGTAGTCAGTGTGGTAACAGCATGGCAACTAGGCAGATGTCCATGAGCCACAATGAAGGACATAGGCTTCCTAGTGGCGTGAAAGCTAGCCAATGCTAGCGAAGCGCCATTGATACAGTTGTCGATCCCGAATCACTAGACTGAATGATGCGTATTTATTATAGTGTATTTACACTCGCTATATATATATATATTATTTCCAGTACTTTTTATTTCTTGTCTTGTATAATGTCGCTGTACAATATCATAATTTTTTTCTGGTTTTAAATGCACTTACCTTTTTGAGGATTGGCATTTACGTAGAAAATTTTACTTATTATCTCAATGAAATATCACAAATTAGTGTGAATATTTTAAGAATTTTTAAATCCGTTATTTTGTCGAAATTAGACAAATTTTAAAAGCAATGCAATAATTTTAAGATGATTTACAGTTGGTTTAAAAACGACAAATTAGATTTATTATATCAAATCACCAACAAAAAATTACTTAATTATGACTATTACAAAACAATGTTTGAAGTTGGTGGTTTGTAGAAAGTAGATACAAATTGCTGACTGTGATTTATAAGATGTTAATTTACGTTGAATATTCGCTATAGCCGTTATAGCAAATTATCAGTAATTGTTTGCCGATTGCCTAGCATAACTGTTTGTATCACCTAAGAGAATTCAAAAACACAATTATTTTTTACTTTGACAATTAATATATTTCACACAATAAAAAATATATAAACAAAAAAGTAAAATGTAATTTATGTTATTTGTAGCATTAATTATAAAAATGCTCTTATATAGAGTGTTTGAAACCCTAGAGACATGAAGAGAATTATCTCTAAATATTTATTAGATGAGTTCTACTACGCACACTTGAAAGAAAGTACATATAGCACAAATTTTCAATTATTTTAAGTTACTTTCAATTTTTATTTTAATAATTATTTTAATAATTAAATTTTTTAATGAAATTATTATTTCAAAGCAATCACTTTTTATAAAATTATTTAAGTGCAAGAGTTTTAGAAATAAAATGTAGTCGCTCTGGAAGTGACCGATTGAAATAATTTTAGTAGACCGAAATGAAATCTATATTTCTAATAGTACCGAGCATAATATTTTATATTGTTGACAACAAAGGCAAATTTTAGACAAGGATTAGAATCATAAATCAATTTCTGGATCGAAGCTACTGAACCATTTTTTTTACACTTTTTCTATTAATCGTGAGCTTTGCGTTATTAAATAAAATTGCAGTCAAGTAGATCTGTTCTTAAAATACTTCAAAATGCGCTAAAAATTCAGTATTTACAATAATTTAGCTTTATTTAGCTTTATCTTTTTTAAGAAGAAACGAAAAGTGCTGCGCGCTAGAATTTTATGTACATAAATAATTATAAATTATGTATCTTGCGTGTAAGTGTATGTAAACCTATGTTTTTAAGAAATTATTTACTATTAAAAAATTATTATCACGTAATAACTTGTTGATTAATTTAAAATGACCAATTCTGATTTTTAATTACGAAACTTAATAGAAGAAGCTCAGAACTTCGTTTTACGGATTCGACTAAAATTTTCAAATGTGTTTTCAGGTACTAAATACTAAAATATGAAGAAAGACAATTAGGATATACAGAGTCCAATGTTTCAGAGAAGTTAAATTTTGAATAGTTATAGTGTTATTAACTAAATTCTAAAAATCAATCCCTACTGCTGATATATAGTTGAAAACAGAACCATAAAACTAAACAATAAAATTTAATTGTCTCTTTTCAGAATAAAAAAATATTAATTCGTTCTGTAATTACAGAACTAATGTAATTACATTAGTTCAAAACTTTACTAATATTAGAATTCGTGCGATATTTTGATGCATTTTTGCTGCTTAACTTTGAACTGAAAAAAGTAAATTCAAGCTTAATGTTCCTAATTTAATTTTAATTTTTGAAACTATAACAATTCTAAGCTGAGCTATTTGGATTTGAAATAGAAATTGTTTTTTTTTTTAAATTTTATTAATATGACACTAGAAACGTCCATAATTAGACTTTTCGAGGTATTGCACCTTATAACGTTGTTTTTCTTCATATTTTTGTATCTAAAAACATATTTAAAAGGTTGAACTAAATTCGTAATCCGGAGATTTAAATCTCTCCTAGTTTGTACTTTTATACATCGTTATTTCTTAAAACTTGAAAGAAGAATCTTAATTTAAAATAAAATATATTTTATTTTACAAAAAATCGAGTAATAGTAATAATAGAAGATGTATATAAATTTAATTTTATAGTATAAAAATCAAATTATTAGAAAGCAGAATGGTTAGTTTAATGGGCTACAAAGTTTTAAGAAAAGTCATTATTCATACTTAAATCATGTTTATTACATTCGGTTATATTCTTTCAACTTACAATTAATTTCACCTTACTACATTTGCGCTTAAATTAATAAAAATTCGCGATAACAATTCAGTTTATAAAATAATATATTCTTTAACTTACAAATAGGCTTCTAGCTTGATTAATCGAAATTGACTATGAGGAGCTCCTTACTGATTATCAAGAACAAAAAAATATATTTTTTAAAATTATTTTGTAATATTTTCGCAGATTCTCTCGACGAACGCAAATTTTTTATTGCAAGTTATTATGATTCAAACATAATTTTATAACTCAGATTTTCTTATTTTCATCCTTAACCAGATTTTTATTGACACACCATAAACACTAGAAATTTTAAATCTTGAATGTTTACCTACTCTAAAAGAAAGTATGTGTGTGTACAGAATATACGTATACATTGATAGATTTTCACAAACCTATACATGTATCTGTATATAATTGAATATATGTACAGCATGGCAGTGATTAAATACTCTACAATTTCTGATTTCTATTTATATTCTACGAAAATCACGAATAAAACTCTTGAGAGAGTTTTGCCTATTTAATCACATTTTTTGCCATTAAATTCTTACATGAAACATCGATTCTTTCTTTGCTTTCAAAAAACATCGCCATCCATCAGAAATGGCATTTTTTATAGTTACAAAGAACATTTTGCAATTGTTGCATTCTATTGCGTTTATTTTACAAGTTTATAATTCATTTATTTATTTTCACGATAAATTTTATTACTGGAACTTGGCTTCCTGAAAAATTATAGATTTTTTTATTTAAAATACGTAGGACGATCAAAGACGGTTGTAATAGCTGCTGTGCTAGTTAAAAAATACCTCTGAGCGTAGGGAAATAAGGAAGAAAAGTGATTAAAAAACATTGAAATATTTATAAAAACTTTTATTTTTGTTTCAAAAATTTATTTCCAATTCCAAAAATCATATAAATTGTTAGCGTTACTTTTTTTAAAAATATTTATTTTTATAAGTTTTTCCAAAAATAAACTCTATAAACCACACTAATCATGGAATCGCAAATAAATTTATAAATCAAATTATAAAAAAAAATTAAAAATATCTTATGATCATACGTTTAATTCGTAATTTTTAGAAAAATATCGTACTCACAAAATAATAAGTTAAATATCGATAGTAAATGAAAGTACGTATAACACTGAAGCACAAAATAATTTCAGAGATATTTTTATAATCAAACAGGAACGTTCTTTCTTTTGTTAGCGGGTACGCAGAACGCTTTTAATAAGCGATTTTGATTTTTTTTTATTTATTTCGTATATATATTTTTTTACGCTTTGTTTCTCTCACATCGCTGAGAAAATGCTTTTTTTCTACAAAAAAATAAGCATCTCGAATTACGAAAATAATGATGTAAGGGCGAAGAGATTCGCCACTACAGATTCGATCGGTATAATATGCATAGTTACGTTTTTTCTCGTTCGACATTAGTAGAATATTAATAATTATACTAAATTGTATACCTACTACGCAAATAGTTACTCTTTAACAGATATTTTCGTATCTATATATCAATATATTCATCACAGTGCTATGGACACAAAAAATGTGTTCTTTTTTATACATGTAAATAATCTGTTTTCTTCTTTGCAGAAGTTAGAAACAAGCGCATCGATCATTGCCCTCGAAGAATTGATACTGACTGTAATTTCAATTTAGTTAAGATGCGTTGGATATTATCTTATTGTCTGTGATTACAGAAATATCATATTTAGAGATTCAACGAACGATTCAGTTCTCAGTTTCTGCTTCCAAATATATCACTTTTTTTTAATATAGAGCAGGGTGCTACATACATGGCAGTATCATCCCACATAAAATATTTTCCGGATGACTTTAATAGACAACTATATGTATGTACAGAGAGTTGAGAAATGGCCTTTATTAATTCCTCTAAAGCGCCTGGCAAAATCACGAGCACATCGTTCAAGACACTTTTGAATAATAAAGCATTTCAAGAGACTACTGCCAAGAGCGTGAAATTTTCAATTTTTTTTTTTTTTTCTTAAGACTCAAATTGCACAGCTCAAAAGAATTTTACTTTTCTTTAATTAAACTACTAAACAGCGTTTGAAGTAAAGTAAATTAATCACAATTCATTATAATACGCTAAAAAAGAATGAGAGACTATTAACGGTGTCGGCACTTTAACGAATTATTGTTTAACATTCGCATTGATATTTTCAATACATTAAAAAAAAGCAACACATCAAACGAATCGTAAAAATTTAGTCAATTATAAAACTACTTAACGAAAGAACAATATTCAAGCTGTCAGAATGCAAAATCTTTACAAAATTTCATTAACAAGCGATTTTGTATTCCCTTTCAGTAGCCGTTTGCCACTATGGGCCGCTTTCCATATCCTCAAAAATCCATTGTCGCGCTTCAACTTTCAAGCTTCCATTCGTATCGCAAGACCGAACGCGTTAGTTTTTACACGAAGACGGGCTGAGGACTCGGCGGCTGAAGTGGTCGACAGCAACCCCACGGGAAGAGCCACGTGGCTCAGCACCTTGGTGAAAATTTTGGATTTGTGGGACCGTGAATGTAGCTACGCAGCTCCTTTGGCGGTTCCGATGCAAAGTCCGAAGCAGTATCTACATCTGATTTACGGCAGATGATCATTCTTATGTCCGTATGTAAATAAATACGTCCGGATTTACCAGACATAAATCTAAAAGATAAAAATTACCAATTAGTTACATACAAGTGTTTTTATGTTCTAAACTCGTTAAAATATTAATAGTAGTTTCGCACCTAAGATGAATGAGGTAGCGTAATGTTTTATCGCGCAGTGTACGCTGGCGTAAAAACGTATGAGATCTTGCAGGCATGTCGGTGAGGTCGTAAAGTACTACAAACATTTTGATGACAGTGCCTAAAGGATTCAAGAGAGTTACTTGAATCGTTCCCATTCTTGGTACCTGATATCCTTTTTTACCTAGATTTATGTGAGCCTGGAAAATATAGATGCTTTGATTAATTTTAAGGCCAAAATTGAGGCACAAACATTTGGCTTATGATAAACCATCAATAAGGAGCCCTATTATCTCATTCGATTATCATAAAGTTTAACGTAAACTTTTCAAAGCAAGCTATTGTCATATTACATTTATTCGACATGTGATTCTACTTACAAGATATGGAGACGAAACTTTTTCATGGTCTCCAAACGTATAAAAAAATACAGTGACTGGAAGTTTTCGATGTTTTGGACAAAAAGATCCACTGGCTCCAATTTCAGCAGTAAATCCGTGAACTGTTGAAACTGGTTCTAGTCTACCATTTAGCGCTGACTCTTCAAAGCTTCCTAACAGAGCATGGCTTTGCGGTCGGTTGCGAGAAGTAGATCGTCGCCTCGTCGTCTCTTCGATATCACAGGCATTTTCTATTTCCCTGTCGCCCTCTTCTAACGATACGGCTCCAGGACTTGGAGGTGTATTTAATTCAAAGAGTGCACTGTAAAAGACAAATACTTTAGTTTAAATCTCCACAACTCTATTAGTCAATTGCCTGCAGACGAAAAATTTACCTTCGCTTTGATGAAACGCTATTTAAGCTACTGTCAAAGTCGAAGCAACAACTTCCTCGTCTAAGGGGTGCCGGACTAGAAGTGAGCGGCAGTCCAGTCCTGCTGTGGAACACCATGGATGCCGCATTCTCAAGCGACCGTCTAAACCTTTCCTGATCTTTAACCGTGGGTACGACGGTCTTGTCGCAAATTTCGCTGCTAACGTTGCTGGCTTCCTTCTCGCCTTCTTCAGAGACGCCATTCAGGATTACCTCACCGACGTGATTATTATTTTGATTGACCCAGATGGGTGAGAATTCGCGTTTGCCACGCGTCTTGCTCTTGCTCGGTGTCTTGTCTTTCGCGCTGCATTCCATACGCTGGCGCCGTTGCTCCTGGCGCAACTCAGGGCAACAGCTCGTGCTTCTCTGCTCGCTATTTGTACTATGGAATATCGAGTTAACGTGTGCGCTGTTTGTACTGGTCCCGACTGCGGAGTTACAATGTGAGTTGGCTTCATCCTCCTCGTCCTGGCCTTTCTTCTCGACTGCGTCATCCAGATCCGTGAAGTCGATCCTCCGCTTAGCTCTAGACTCTCTATGCGAGTTTGTCTGTCCGTTATTGCCTTCCTGATCTCGTTTGAACAGTTGTCTTATTCGCGACAGCCGTTTGTTCAAAGTTGACGGCAACGAGGACTCATCAGCTGTATTTCCGTTTTCCGTACAATTGCTACCCTCGTCAGTGGTTGAAGCGTCGGACCTTGGGCTGGACTTGGTCCCGTTCGGTAACTCCTTTTTATTCTCCCTGCTCGTCGTCCTCAGTATGGCTCCAAGCAGTACGTCCGCCTTGTTCGAAGCGTTGCACCGTTCGGTGTCTACCGCGGGATCTCCAGATTTTCCATTATGCTGATGCTGCTGGGACGTTTCGTTGATCAGCCTGTCGTACTTCTCTCTTCTTTTGGCAGTTCTTAGGGCGGCCCTCCGCCGGCCGAGGGGCGTGCGCGATCTTAGCACCGCCAGCACCTCGTCGAATTCCCGCGCGCTGAGCTCGAGGTTGCACATCTTGGCCTCGTTCTTGGGCGGCGTCGTTGGCACCGTCGTCGTCATGGCCGTCGCGCTGGTGACGGTCTCGCTAATGCCGGCGCCGAGAACGCGGCCCGGCACGCGACTGATCCAGTCGAGGATGCTGCCGGTCTGTTCGGTCTTGCTCGGCGCAGCGGCAGGCTCCTTTTCCTGCGACAGGGATACCTTCGACATGAGCTGGCTCAAGTCCCGATTGTTAGCCGGCAGTGGGCCCGTCGACGCGTTTACCTTTTGCCAGTCCTGCTGCTGCTGCTGCTGCTTCTTCTCGGTCTTGGGCTCGACGCTCTCGGGCTCGCAGCACAGCGGGTTGAGCACGAGGTTGACTGTGTTCCTGTTGGAGCTGCTGCTGTTGTTGTTAATCTGCGAGCTGAGGGGCAAGCCGGCGCTGATGGTGTTGCCGTTGGCGCTGTAGGAGATCCAAGGGGCGATGGTGTCGGTGCCGTTCAGCTCCTTGTCGTAGGCGCCGTCGGCGCGCTTGTAGCGCTTCTCGCAGCGCTCCTGCTGCTCCTCGATGCTGAGCTGAGTGCGGAAGCTGCGCTCGAGGCCGTCGAGGGTGGCGGTGGTGGCTGTGCTCTCGTAGCTGGAGGCGGCGGATTGCTTGGACTGGGTGGCGAGGGGGGCCGTCTCGCTGAGGGCCGGCAGCGGCGAATGCTCGGCGCCGTGCTCGCTGGCGGTGGCGGAGCCGGCCGAGAGGTCGGGCGGCCGGCAGGGCAGCGAGCGGCGGCGCTTGCGCTCGCCGTTGGGCCTGGCGAGGGCCTGGCTGGCGGGGCCCGTGCTGGCGGGCGCGTCCTCGACGTCGTCCTCCTCGTCGGCGCAGCGGCAGTGGTGCTTGCCGGGCTTGTCGCAGGCGATCTGCAGCCGGTCGTCGAGCAGGGCTGCCGAGCGAAAGGAACTCATGTAAAAGACGAAGCTCGGACTGGCGGGTGATGGCGAGAATGGTCGTGACGATGTCGGTGGCAGGTGATGCTGTTTCGTGAATTTACCGGGCATGAGGAGGCCCTCGCCGGCGGGCGGGCTCGCTGCGCTGGCCGGCCCGGAGTTGGGGAGCGCCGTCGTGGGGATGAGGAGCTTCGTGGGCGTGGAGGCGCGCGCACAGCTGCCGGTGCTGAGCTCGACCTCGGGCGCCGGCTGGGGGTGCATCGGGCAGAGCAGCCGCGGAGTGTCCTCCATCCGCGGGAGGGCCCACATGGTGACCTACAAACATTCACAGCACACACATAGTTCGAGGGCTTCTTTCTCGCATAATTTAGCTTCTGCCTCCTTCATCTTCGAGGGAAGTCGGTATCTCGTAGGATCTTCAAGGGGGTTCAACGCCGAGTTTAGTTAGCTTCAAGCTCTAATTTTGCAACAAAAGACATGATTACGTGAACAGATGTAGTTTTGATCTCCTTTCTCTAATTAAATTGTAAATATGTTAGACATTTTGGCATTGCATTGGGTATTTCGAAATTAGTATTTTTATATGATGCGGGTCAAATTTAGATTATGCGTAGTATAGTTTTCATTAATAATTTATAAAAACAATAGTTTTTCCTTTATAGTCAAATAAGATGCAGATATGTTGTTTCACTTTTCACTTGTAATTAATGGTTGAAATTATGTAAAACTATGCTTGAATTAAATATTTAAACAAATTTTTTAAAGACCTGTATGTGATTTACTCGTTTAAAGTCTTGCGTGTGACTTACTTTTCTTTTCTAAAAGATTTTTTAAAAACATTTTTATTTTTACTGTACTACTGCATTTTCAAAATTTTTTAAATTTACATTAGCTCGTTATTATCAGTAACGGTTACTAAATTTAAATTTATAATAAACGTTTATGTAACAGTCGTGATACTTTGTGTAAGTGTTCTGTTATTATTATTTCATGATATATTTAAATAACTTTTTTCGTATTTTAAAAACCATTTATACTATTTTCATAAAAAGTGTTTGCATCAAGATAATTTAATTTGAACTAATGTTAAATGCACGTGTAAAGTATCAACAATGTTTTAACATTTCTTAAAAGTAACAAATTAGAAATGTTCATCCACGACTGCTTTATAATTAGTTTACTAATCTAATTGTGAGTAAATTAGAAAATTTCAAAGCAATTGCTATTTGAAATACCCAATGATCAAAGAATCCGGTCTCAACACAATTTCTTTTCATTTCATTTGTTGCAAGTGTCATTTATTAATTAAAAAATTTCTACCCGAGCATTTATTAATCAAAGTCTCTAAATATGCTATGATGCAAGGGAATTTACATCCCTCTTATTCACTGACAAAGTTAAACAACTAGTCATCTTTCCTTCCACAAGCTCTTGATTTCCGATCGAATCAGCAACGATCGACGAAAGTCACTTTTTTCGTCGCTACATTCATCAAGACCGGATTGCAAGCACAGCACAGTGTGTGTATGTGTCGAGAGCAAAACTTTTAGACAAAAGCATCGACTCTCTGAAAAGACCCTCGTCCCATTTACCTTGATCGAATTACCGTCGCCGATGCCCGCGAGCGGGAAGGTGTGCTCGGTGGGCGTCTCGCGGAACCGCTTCAGATGGTCGTCGCCCGGGCTTTGGGGCGCGATTCGGGTGGCGACGTAGCTGGGCCTCGCGCCGCTGGTCCTCGACCACCAGGCTGCCACCTGGCTGAAGTGCAGCCGAGAGCGCACCGCTTGGTAGAGGCCCTGGGCGTTCATCGTTTCTGGACTCCTGGAGAGGAAACATTCGGAGAATGACGGTGTCAGTGATTGCGGGAACAGTGGACTTTCTCGACGCTTCGTTTTACCGCCTTTCTTCGGACGCCTCGCGCAGGATAAAGGGTAACGAGGGTTTAAGAGGACGATCGAGTTACGCGGGAACCTGTTTTCCTGCCGCTCGGGGACGGGAGCGGAGAGTTAAAAATTGTAGCTTTTTGCCGAGGTACAGTTATGTTCATTTTTACGAAACCGACCGTTTACTTTATTACCTTCAAATAAATAATACAAAAAAACGAGTAAAATGTAAAGTCGTTTATGAAAGCTTTGCGTATTTTTTTTTTAAATTTACGCGCATAATTTAGCGAGGAATATAATCAATAAAAGGTAAATAAACGTATTTACATCCTTTCAATTTTCAGCGAGTTATTATTAATCGAAGCTTGGCTCTATCGTCCAAATTCTTTTACGTAAACATTGAAAAAAAAATTCTGAATATTCAAGAGTAAAAAGGCGAAGGAAATTCCACGTGTGATATCATTCCTCCGGTAAGCAACTTTCTCGCGACTTTCACGTTCCGTTAAGAGAATAAGAAAGGTACTCATTATCGACCGAACAATTACGTAAAAAAATGGATTCTTTCCAGCGGCTCGAATTACATAGATTCAAGCGTCGATTCCTCATTCCCAGTTTTCCCGAACTAATAGTCGCCGGCGTAAAACACTCCCTTCCTGCCTTAAAGTGTTAAAACTCACTTGCTGGCCACGATGCCGATGCACCAATACTCCAGGAGCATCTCCGAAGTATTCTGCCATGATGTTGTCGGTGGTACGCTCAGTACGCGGTGCTTGCTCTTGGACTTCTTCGCGCCGCAGGGACAGTCGCTGCAAAGGACGACCTCGACGCAGAGGTACGAACCGATGGAAACTCGCTCTGTTATCTCGCGCACCAATACCAGGTATCTGTCGCACTAAAAGAACAAAGAAAGGGAAAGGTTACAGGTTGTAACGAGCGTTTGATGAAATATAAAAGGGAGGTTAAATAATTGCGGTGATAAAGATCTAACGAACAAAGCTGCGTGCAGCGCTATAATTAACTGTTGTCTTAAAAATTCGTGCGTTTATTTTACAATCGCCTACTTTTGCTTCGTGATTAATGCTTGTTTTACACGTTCATTAAAGATAACGATACGATCATAAAAAGTAAAATGAAATAAAATTATTATCCGGTCTTATATATTTTTTCGATTTTCCTCTCGAGACTTGCATTGAGTTCAGCTTAATTAAATAAAATACTAACGTGCACGATCAAGAAGCAAGTCTTTCTCGGCAAAGTTTTTTAACAAAGACAATAACGATAACGTTACTCATTGCTTTGAAAAATATTCAATGGTTATAAATATCCTTGCAATTTCTGTTTCAAGAAGTTTTTTTTTTTAATTTAACTATATCGCAACAATAATGTATTTATAAAAGAAGCGTTGCAACAAAGGTCCGCAGATTTATGCAGTTAATAAAAGTGCAGCGGTAAATAATGAAATGTATAATTCGAAGAGCTTTATTATCTTATCTGGCGAATATAGAATAATTTATTAGTTGGTCAGAAATATTATTTAAATGTATAAATCTGTCAAAGATATTCGCCCCTCCAAGCGCGAACAACGAAAGGAAGAGTCTAAATAGGTCGCGTTAATGTTGCAAACGGCTACAAGATAATACAAAAATAAATATTGACGCTCGCGGCCGCCGCGGGCAATACATAATTTTACAGTAAAATTTACTTTAAGAACTCAAAGCGAAACTCGACGCGATTCCCTTCGCGAGCAAGATAAATCCGATCCAAAAAACATTTCAACCCTCCCCGAATCGAAGAAGGAAGTAAATTTCCCCAATTAAAGTCCGACAATTCAGTGCCCCCCCGAAAAGTTACTTACCAAGTAATTGTCTTTCTCGCAGACGTGATTGTTGGGTGCCGACTGGAGCGGCGGCACGCAGTGGGGCCCCTCCTTGTAGCCGCGCGGAGGACCCTGGATTCTACCTTCGCAGACGAGGACTCCGAGGGCTCGGACCACATTGAGAACACTCCCGCGACTGCTGAACCCGTTCGGGCTCACCTGGCCGCCCGCCCCGGCGCCTAGGCAGTGCATTTCTGGAAGGAGGAGAACGACGGAGGGTTAGTATTGTCTTTGAAAATGTTTGGATGGCTTTGAATTTTCCTTAAATTTATGTATATATATATGTGACTGCTCGTAACTTCTTGCCGTGGAGTAGAATTCGGGTTAAACTAATTGGTGTAATATTTCTAGTATTTATTCCTCGCTTTATTGCCAATACCTATTTCTAGAGAAATACGTCCGCTCTTTGATTATTTTCATGCGGAAAGATCGCGAATAAATCGAGTCGATCCGGGGATATCCGCGCACACAAGCGGCAGCTCAAAGTATAAAAGCGCGTCTCTCCCAGGGAAAATATTGCCGCACATTCCATGTCGAAAATATGATGTAAAAATAAAACGCGTTCATATATGCCACCTCCGTATAAACGGCCCCCGCGTAAAGCGCGCGAGTACATATACATTTTTATCGTCCCATAGCGAAAAATAGAGCGCGGCCGAGCGATCTCTCGCGATTGCAATCCTCGGAAGAGCTGGCTGCCGCGCGCGCGACCTCGTCAATCCAGGCTTCGCGTCCACCTCGGAGAGAGAGAGAGAGAGCGCGTCTAATTGCCCGGGGGCGCGCATCGAGGAAGCGCGAGAATTTGGCTCTCGCCGATTGGCGAGAAATCAATGTCCGTGGCCAGGCAATTTTCGTTCTTTCTCTCTGTCTCTCTCTCTCTCTTTCTCTCTCCCGCGTCCGACGCGAGTCTGCACACGCATAAGGCAGGTCCAAGGCCGTTCATTGAGGAACGTCGCTTTCCGCCAAGGTCGGGCTGTGCGCTTCTCGCCGCATTGGCCGCACGTGCGGGCAAAGAGAGTTTGCATACCGCGACGCCGGGCAACGAGAGAGAGAGACGTTGCAGCTGTTTTCGCGGAGGAGGTATTTTGCGAGCACGAACGAATCGAGCGTGGTTAAGGGTGATTGGGTGTCCGGGTTTCGAGTCCTGGTCTTTGTTGACGGGGAGTCGACTCGACGGTTTAATAACAGGCGCAATCAAAATTTTTAGTTACGAATGTTGATAAATAGAAAAAAAATTGTTTTCCGACGATAAGGTGAGAAAAGTGCACTTTTTTGATGTCACGAAAGGAATTCCATTAAGATAATGATGCCTGTTAAGAAAGCTCTCGGGTGAATTTACTCTTTGAAATATTTGAATACGGTATATACCAAAAGTAGGTCAAATAGCGAGAATAGGATATTTGCATACGCGTCCTCAATGAAGTAGAATGATTCAACGTCAAGTCAGACAGCTGCGTATCGTCCATAAAAACGCATTGTTTATCATATTTAATAAATAACTTTCACCGCGGGTTCGGATAAATAATGCATTCTTCTGAATTGGCACGGTTGGATGAAAAAAAAAAGAAATACATTTTTATCGCATTCGAAACTCCGTTCCACTCCGTCTAAGCGCAGATCTCAAAATAGAGCGCGATTCGCAGTATTGTTATTTAAAAGTTTTCCGCAACAAATATATTCCTAAATATAGAAACGGTCGCCAAGCCGATTCTTTTTCTTCTAACGATTCGGCCAATGTATATCTCGTTCCCTCGTCACTCCGCACTCGAAATCGCATAGAAGCAAAAATATACTAAACGCATCCACGTCAGCTGTTAACTGCCTAGCCTCCCTATCTCTCTCTCTCTTTCTCTCGTCCACCGCGTCCTCAGGCCAGGCAGCGATGCGCGGAGGAGAGCCTCGGTTAAAAATAAACTCCGGCCCGAAAAGCGCATCGCGAACGGACCTTCGCCTCGTGATTTTCCGGCCTCGCTCTTGGCACTTTGAAAGCAGCCGGCGACGATGCGCAGCAGCGTCAGCGGCGTCATTCTTGAATTTCGAAAAATCCTTCCTTCCTCGAGCCAGCAGCAGCAGCCGTTCGCGCGCGAAAATTCAAAACTCGCGCGCCGCGATCCATCGGCTCGTCGGCGTGCACTCGTTCCTTTACCCGACAGCTCCCTCCGGGGGCACTTGGCTCCCGGCGCAAACAGCCTCGGCCGCGGAGAGCAGCGGCTGCCGCGAATTTGGAATAAAGAATAATGCCTCGGGAGCAGCGGCCGGAGCTTATATAGGAGAAGACGCCGACGTCGGGGGTGAGCGAACTGTGCGCGCTACCGGCGGCCCTGTCATGCGCAATACCGAGAGAGAGAGAGAGAGAGAGAGAGAGAGAGTTTCAACCCTTGCTGAGCGCGCGAGGGACCGAACGACGGATGTGGATATATCGGGTGGGGAGATCGCGAGCGAGACAAAGGGAAAACAAGCCAACCGACGGAGGACCCGGGTGGGGGTGGGGATAAGCGAAATTTCGAGTGTGCAAATTTCGTTGGGACACACATTCTGCAGCCCCCCCGAGCTACATTGCCCCCCGGGCTCACCCCCATTTCTTGCCGGGGAGCAGTAGTTTTCTTTTATTTTGGGGATTCTTATTCGGGAATTTGCGCGATGAAATTTTGCGAGGATACCTTTGCGGATTGTCGGCAGGAATTTCGGGCTGCTCCCGCGGCCGAGTAGCGTCTTAATTTTACGAGTTATTACGCGAAGATGCCCGCCCGAAACTTCTTCCCCCCCAAAGACTCGATGTACAAGAGCAAGTTTTAAGGGCGAAAGTTTCGGGCGGCGTTTGTTATTCCGGAATAACAATAGCTGCGCATCGTCCATAATTCAGCGTAGCAAAGCACCGCTCGGCAGACGGCAGCAACAGCTCGAACGGCCGAATTGAATTTTGCGCTAAAATCGTTTTCAAACCTCGTCCGGAGGGGGCTTCGAGGCGCCCCCTCGGAGGAGCAGCAACGCGGAAGATCCTCTCCACTCGATGGAAAAAAAAAAAAAAATTGGCGAGGGGCGGCAAAAGCCAACCAGGGGAAGAAGACGAAGGTGCGTCGCCCCGTTCGCGGATCAAAGTCCCCGATCCCTGGGAGGGTCGAACACCCGACGTAGACGCGTCGGGTGGAACGTCCGAACGGCACTGACGCCAGCGTCTTTGTGTCTTTCTCTCTCTCTCTCTCTCTGTGCTTGCGATTTAGCGAGGAAGCCAAAGATCATTGCTCGCCGGCTTTGTTTCGGCGAGACTCGCGCTATTTTTCGCGCAAACGCGCTCGCTTCCTTTCCCGGACGGATGACTGATGCTCCTCGAGCTGACTCGCGGGAGGCTGTAATTAAAAAAGTTGCGCCGCCGCCGCGTGCGCTGACTAATTGCGCGCGATTGCCGTTTCCTTGACGCGCCGAGAGCGACGCTTTCGGTTTCTAGAACGATAAACTTAGTCTCCCGAGCGGGCTCCTGCGCAAAGAAAAGTGCTTTGGCTGAAATCTCGAGATTTTTAAAGCCGTTCTGTTATTAAAAAAAAAAACTTGCGCTGCCTCAACTTTTATTAGCTTTTTGTTAAAAGTAAAAATACGTTTACTCACTCGCAGATATCCCTTGATCGCCGCTAACTATATGCGTCCAAAAGTAAAACAGTTAACGAGTTCGAAGTAAAACGCGAAAGCACATACTCGTTCCGCATGCGAAATGTATCAACCGCCATTTACTTTCCATAATCCTCGCGGCCGCACAAAAGAGGCACACGCGTAAATCCTCCATACATACATTCGCGCGTATGTTTATCTTCGAAATGGTCACGGCGCGACGACAAAGCGTCCTCCTCTTTCTTTGTCGCCCACGCTCGCACACTCGCGCGGCACACACACACACCGAGAGAGAGAGAGAGAGCAGCGGCGGCGGCGCGGGGAACAGCTGGTGAGAAAGTCGATCGACGCGTATTTTCGTACGGCGCGTTGTCGTAGGTCAACTGTCCGCGACGGCCACTGCCGCCCGCATTGCGTAAAAGGAAGGCGCGGGTCGTTAAGCGAGGCGGGATTAATTTCGAGTGCCGGGCAAAAGTGGCTCTCTCGTCGGATCGTCGGACTCGATTGTGCACAAACTGCTCGGGCTCCCGGCCCGTTGTTTTCGGTTTCGTGCTTTTGGCGAGCAATGATGCAATGTGAGGCAAAGGTGGAACAGGCGGAAATTCCCTACGATGGAGTTTATAAAGGATGAGTTTGGTCGGATTCGCCGCTGAGTCATAAGGCATCACGAAACGCGAGGCGCGAGAGGCATGAATCAGTCCGTATCGAAGGTATATACGATTCCACCTCGTTTATTTTCACTTTTAAATTGGAAAAAGTTAATGCGAAAAGCCGCAGGCTTAATCCCAGTCGCTAACAAGAAATGTTTAGAAAACCGTGGCAAACGTCGGTATCCTCGTGTTTTCGCAGCGAGAGACATAATTTAGATAAAGAAAAGAAATTCAAGGCAAAAAGCGATTGTTCGTCCGAATAAAGCGAGCTAAAAACTGGCACAAAAATAATTGCGCGAGGAAGGGACGTCAAACCGTTACGAGTCGAGCTAGCTCGAAGCTAGCAGATTTCCCGTCATCGGCGTCTGGCGAGTGTATTTCTGCTCGAAAAAAAAAAAAAAGTATAAGCAGCGAGGCCTCAAAGAAAAGCATCTGCCTTCCTACCGACTGCCCGCATTATTACCCATTCAGCGTATATTATTGCGGATGAATCGAGAGCTCTCTTTTTTCCGAGCCGCAGCGGGAATTATTTTTATCGCGCTCAATCGGCGGCACTAAAGCCCCCCGAAGAAAGAGCGAGAAGGAGAGCCGCGCTCGAAGCAGAAGGTAGCACACAGCGGCGTGTAATCGCCAAAGGCGCTTCTTCGTAGGAGCTGCTTTGGCTGTAATATCCCCGCGAGAGAGAGAGAGAGAGAGAGAGAGAGAGAAACGGAGGAGAAAGAACAGAACCGACTCTCGTGCATATACCCGAGGAGCAGCGGTGGCGGCGGCGGCGGCAGCGGCAGCGAAAGAAAGAAAGACAACGAGATAAATAGGCCAGCACGAGTATACTGAAAGAGTGCGCACACGTTCGGAGCGAGGGAGAAAGAGAGAGAATATACAGGGTCAGCAACCCGCGAGGAGCAACAAACTGGCTGGGCGACGAAGCCTCTCTCTCTCTCTCTCTCTCTCTCTCTCTGCGAGCGTTCGGCTTTGCTTTTTCTAGACGCGACGTCTGGAGCGCCAACCTGTTCGGCCACGAACGACGTCCCCCGCGCCGAACGGATAAGCGCAAAAAGAAGCGCGGAGGGCCCCTCCGACCCCTCCCTCCGCCAGTCTCTGCTGTATAAACAAAAACAAAGTGCGCAGTTTACGCCGGTCGGAGGAGGGCAGAGCGATAATCGCCGCGCGGCGAGGGAGATCGAGAGGTGCCGCGCGGAGGAGGACTGGCGGCGCTCTCTCCCACTTGTACTCGCCATTAGTGCACGGCCGAGGATTGAAAATGAGGAGCTCGAGAGCGAGGAGCTTTGATGCCTCGATAAGTGCGGGGGGGTGGAAAGAGGGGATATACTTACCCGCCGTGTACAACGAAAAAGTGCAAGCTTCGTTTCCGAGAGCAAACACCGGGCAGACAGTTTTCAGAGTTCCTCCGTCGAGACATCGAAGATTATGCACGCGAAGAGGATAAACCCGAAAAGAGTCGATTTATTTATCCAGCACTGAATAAATGCCGAACGGCCGGCGGAGATTTTTCCAGGATCAGTCCGCGCAGGAGGAGCCTCGCCGGCCGTGAAAAAAAGGGCAACTTCCCAGACGCCAGTGCGACTTTTACAGCTCCGCCGAGTAAAGTTTACGATAACGGTCCATATCTCGGTAAGCGAAGCCCGTAAAGGGCGACTCGAGCGGCGCGATCGATATCCTGGGCTCTCTCTGTCTCTCTCTCTCTCTCTCTCTCTCTCTCTGTCGCGGCGTGACAACGCTCGGCGCGCTCGTCACTCTACACCGTCAGCCGGGAATTAATTCCGCGGACGAAGTGCAGGGCCGCGCGAAAAACCGATGCCCGATAAGGCGAGAGAGCTTGACCCTCCGCGAACTTTCTCTCTCTCTCTCTCTCTCTCTCTGTGCGCGCACCAACTCTTTCTCGGAGAGCTTTGCGGAAAAATCGGCGAGGCGCATCATTCAGCGGTGAGTCATGCGAGGCAGAAGTGCGCCGCGAGTGTCTTTTGCGATCAGCTGCCCCGGTCGCGCGAGCCCCGCTTATCGACGGAAAGCGCGAGCGTTTTAATAACGATATATAGCGCGCGGCTTGCGAAATTTTCTTCCACAAACAGCTGAGCGGTTCGCTCGAGGAGACTCGCGCGGGGAGCAGTCGAATTTTATTAAAGAGCAGCGGTTAATCATCGTTTTCAATTATTACACCGAGCTGTCGATAGAACTGTCGTCGAGGCGCGTTAGTCGCTCGCGCGGCGGAGCTATCGGCGTCATAAATAATCGATTGCCAAGCGAATTATGCCCGTTCGTCCGTAAATAATTGAACATTAGAATAAATGTTTACGAATCCGGACGCACTTGGGCGCGACGATCAAAGTGCGAGGCGAGCGCCTCGGATAAGGCGGACGCGAAAAACTGCGTCTTCGCTTCGTTCGTTATCGCGCGCAGCGCATTCGGCCACGATTTTGACGCGCGACGTCTCTCTTATCGATGACCGCTTCGCCGATTTCTCCCGGCGCCTGGTGCTTCTCCCTGGTTGTGCGGGCGCAAAAAAAGGGTCGGTTGAAAATTATCCGAGCGAATCTTTTGGCCCCTGGACCGGGGCAGGCAGCATTGGCGTAGCAGTCTAGACGAGCGGCACAGCGGCGAGGGGAAAATTGGCGGGCGGAGGGGAATACATTCGTAGACTACAGCGCTCGCAAAGTTTCGGCAGGCGCCGAGTCCATGACCTTTCTTTCTTTCTCCCTCTCCGCTGGCCCGAGCTGCGTCTGCCGCTGCTATCGTTCGCGCGCCTCGCCCTGTTATTTTCCAAGTTGGCAGCGCCGATGATAAGTCATTCGAGCTGCATCGGCGATGCTTCTCGCCGGAAGGGAAAACTCGTGTGTTTTTCTTTTCTCTTTTAAATCCGAGGGAGACTGGCTTTCTTCGCCCAAATTGAAGGCTACCGCCGGAGAGAGAGGGAGAGAGAGGGAGAGAGAGAGAGAGCTCGGGATCTCCTCGAGCGTGACGAAATAAGGGCAAGAAGACCATTGAAGGTGGCTGGTCTTTGAGGTTGTACGTGCCTCGCTGCAAAGGGGACACGCCGGAGTAAAATTGCTTCTGCGATTTTTAGAAAAAGCTGCAAATATCCGGAAAATTGGAGAAAGCGCTTTGCTAGTTTAGGGATTTCGGGGTTGGGGCTCTTGTAGGTGCGGAAAATTCCTCCATGGCACAGAACATTCTTATGGATTCTTTTTTTTAAGTAACCATTTCCTTTTTCGATAAAAAATTTACGCGTTTTGATCCGATCGATAACGGCAATCGAGTGATTTCACCGAGAAATAGTTTTTTTTATCAATATTCACGGAATCTCAAATTCCTTTGTCTCCACATCGCTTTCTACTGCGCATGTGTTGATTCACTCTTAGTCATTTCATTGTTTCTTACACATAACTTTCAATTTCTAATGACTAGTTTTATGATACATTAGCGATTTAAGAAGTGCATCGTCGCTTTAAAACGGCACTACAACGATTACCCAAACTATACCGAATTACAACTGAATAACAGCCTAAACAAGGCCCCCAGGACCACGGGCCACCGCCACATCTGCGTATTCCTCGCTCTCCTCCCAAATTCCTGGAAAACTCATCAACTCCAGAAATCTTCCATTCGCGCCCATCTCTCTCCCGGTACCCAGCAACACGCCGGCGCTACTCGCCGTCCAGCGAACGTAGACCCGCTCTCCCAGCAGGAGAGGAGAGAGAGAGAGAGCCTCCGCTCTCTCGTCTCGAGCCCAACACATGTACGCCAAGCCGGCGGTGGCTCTTCCCTTTTTCTCCTTCTTCATCTCCTCCTCCTCTCCTCTCTCTCTCTCTCTACGGTCGTGCTTTTCTTTTGGGCCGCGCGCGGCTTGCCAAATGTACGCCGAGCTGATTTAAAGAGACTCGCGGAGTCTCTCGGTAACGGTTTATTTTGCTTCGATAGGGACGGGGACTTATTTTTTTTTGGTTGCCTCTCGAGTTTACGGAGAGATTGCGGAGAGCGTAATGTCTTCATGTGACTTATTAATGCGCCGACACGGTTCAGTAACCCTAACGCGAGAGCGCTGCTCTACACCCCCCCCCCCCCCCCTCTTCGCCGAGCCGACGAGATCCAATGGGAAGATAGGGAGCCCGAGCGCATTAATTAATTTGGCTCCTATTTTTCTGTAAACGCCGCTTTTCGACCCGAACTGCCTGGGAGATTATTGCGTTAACTGCGCAGAGCTCGGTAAATAATTTTCCACGGGTTCAAGCGCGGTAAACAATGGCAGTGCGTTGTATTGAATTTTCCTTTGAGAAATTGAATTATCATGCGAAAGAGAAAATGACTTTGGAGGAGCTTCTCTTAGCTTCTTAACCTTGTGTCGCGACGCGTTAGCTTCTTCGTTTTCGAAAAGAAAATGCAAATCACGCTATTCATTCATTTTTCCCGTTCGCGAGAGAGGCGCTGCCTGGTGTGTGTATATAAAGGTAACGCCACTTTGTCGGATTTTTTTTCTGAAAATCTTTAGTCCTGCCCGAGGAAAATGCAAATTAATTATTGTAACGACGCGACCTTATTCGGCTCGCGGCGGCATTTTTCATGTAAATCGAACAAGTCTCATTATTCATCGTTAAATTTACATGCGGAATAATAATGTTGCATCACACTCGGCGACCTTTGGGCGACGCAACAATAACCAGCCGCGCGCCGATAAAAACACGTTAATTCATCGCGCCAAAAACTCATTTTTACCCCGTAATGAATAATTCTCATCCGCGAAGCGGCGCGTTCGACGAGATCGGCGAGAACAATCGTCGCGTATAAATCACGCGCCGCGAAACCTCCCGAATAAGAGGACGTGCATATATATAAGCTACGGAAGCCGGGCGCGAGAACTGGATCGGGCGTATGGAAAACTGCGAAGTAGGCGCGTCTCTCTCTCCTAGGCGGCGGGTAACGGTGAATTATCGCATCAGCATCTGCCGAGAGACAATGAGAAAGCAGGCGCGCACGCACGGCTTTTCGCGCCGGAAACTTTAAAACTCGGCCCGCGGACACTTTTTCCATTTCCCCCCGTCGGCCGGAATATCGTATAAGAGAGACACTTTCGCCCCGCGCGGAGACCCATAATTCAATAGCTCCGGTACTTAAATAAACGCCGATTAAAGGGGTCAGGTTAATTTAGCCTCAGCACGTGGAGATTATCCACCCGACCGGGGAGTAATCGCCGCGTTTTCATTTGTACATTAGAGATAAATGAGACGTTTTTGTCATGGGCAGTTATTGCGCGCGAACAACAGTTATTTACGTCGATCGCCGAATCTGTTACGGAACTCGATCTAAAGTTAAATGCCCGGCTCGATGTCCGCGCATTAACGCGGCGGCGAAATTGCCTATATAAACCTGAATGATTTAGAAAGTAACCGAGGCAGTTACCGAGAAAACCTGTTTGGATGATCTCGGGTAAATTTATGCAACTGGAAAATATACAAGCGATATACATTTCGAGCTTTTTTAGTCTGGACTCTATGTAATTAATATTGTTTTTGCGCTTTAAAATTCCATTAATAATTTCGAAAAAGCGACCGCGAAGCCTATAACCCATACATCGCGAAGATTCTAAAAACTTCAAAGAAAAAAAAGCTAACAAGCCGCCTCGTCGGAGCTCGGCGTCATCGTCAGCAGCGGGCTTTTCCAACAAGTGTCCTCGTGAATGCTGGCAATCAGAGCCCCGGCGGCATTCCGCTTCCGCGGGCCGAGTCTCATCCTCGCGATCGTCGCCTCCCTCGACCGCTCGTCCGTACTATTTTTGGCGGACGGGACAGGCGGTATCGGGGGGGGGGATCGAACGGTGGACGCCCAAGTTTCTCAAGATCAGCTGTGCGCGGCCTCGCCATCGGGCGGCCTGCCTTTTCCGGCGGCGCCGATGCCGATCCGCCCGATCAATTGCCTCGAGCGTTATTAGAGCGCACTTCCACTGCCGCCGCCTGCAAAGAGAGCCGAGAGCTTATCGGTGTCGCTCTCGGTGTGGGACACGGTTTTATTTTTTTTTTTTTTAGGTGGGTTCGCCGGCTGGATGGGAAGGCCGACCCGAAGGTTCTCCGGGAATGAATTTGTTTCGGTGTCGGAGGAGTGCTTGTTTTAGAAGTATTTGCTTTGCGCGGAAATGCCGATAAAGAGAGCGAGAACGGCCATTCGAATGAGCAGAAATAATCGCGCGAACCGTACATCTCCTTCAATCGAAACAAGGCGAGTAAACAAAGAACGAAGCAAAAAGCAGAAGGGAATAAAGGATACAATTGAATTAACAGCGGCACCCTCGATTTCACCGGCGGCTCCGCAAAAAGCGCCGCTGCACCTTTATCCGTCTCTCTCTCTCTCTCTCTCTCTCGAAGCACCGACTAAACTTGTCGATAATACCCTTCCCCGGGGCTTATCGCGGGGCTTTAGCTCCTCGCTCCGGGCACTGCATCACGCAGCTGCCACTATCATACGCGTCTCCCTCTCTCTCTCTCTCTCTCCCTCGTCCTCCCGCTAATTGCCAGCTATCCCTCGTACATGCGGCGGTCGATCCATAACGGGCCGCTCGTGCGTTTAGCCTTTACGTAACGAGGCGCGCGCGCGCGATGCTGCACAAAGTCGCGAGTTTTTTTTTTTATGTAATGCGAGGAGAGAGCGTTACGCGAGTCCCGTCATCGTTTCCGCCGCCGATGGGCGATGGAAGTCTCCGCGCGCGTGCGCGTTCATAGAAACCTCGCCCGCTGGTTTATATCTCTCCCTCTCTCCCTCGGCGTTTCCTTTTTTTTTCCATGGGCTTTGTGCGGCGTTTTTAATTTGGTGCGCCCGAAGAGACGGGGATATGATATAAATTTAACGCTGCTTATTGCTGTCGTTTGCGTAACGATGAGGCCTGATAGCGAGCCGCGAATAGACTGAATGCTAAGCATCGCGGTTATTTCTGGGGTATGGTTTAATATTTTACATTCGACAGCGGGAGATATCGGAATCGGAATATAACCTCTTGGCTCGTTTTGACGAATCGTGCACGTTTTCAAAATAATTGCGTAGTCCTTTTAAATGCGGCGCGACTCGGCCGCTGAAATATTTATTTATAGAGAACCGTCCGAGTTTGAAATTTGAATAAACTTTAATGCACGCCAACCGAGTCTTTTATCATCAAAATGCGTCCGCGGTTACCTTTTCGTCCAATTTTTTCAACCAGCAATGAATACCCCAAGCGGCGATGTAAAATTTACCTCCGAAAAAGCGGTTATTTTTCCAGTACCCCCATCGCGGAGCCGACGTATAAACCGCACAGCTTTTGAAAGCAAACGTAATGTCATTAAATCAACCCCCCCTTCAACAGATCGTTAATCTCTCGATTCGGCCCAGGAAGATAATTAAAACCTAAATTGCAATCCAATTATACTCTTCGCGAATAACTTGGAAACGCAAACAGTTATTGTATACGCGCGCCAGGCAAAACTCTCGAGCCTCGGCGGTGCGTGAATGACGCGAGAGAGAGGACGAGTGAAAAGCGAGAGGTTCTCCTCTTTTTTTCATTCGTTGCCGGCGCGTGCACCTCCCTTTCTCTCTCGCGGCGCTTTCAGGGAGAGAGAGAGAGAGAAAAATGAGAGATCGAGCGGCTCGGGATTTTTATCGATGGGTAATTAGCGGGGATGCGTGCGCAGGATGCGACGCCGGGATAAGCAGAGCGTGTAACTCGTTCTTTCTCGGCGGGCAGATCTCTGCGCGCTCGATTCTACGTGCACGCGGCTCGTTCCGAGCCGTTGTGATCCATCGAGAGTCGGATTAGGGATTCGATGCGAGGTAATAAAGGCGCGCGCGGAGGAAGAATGCCTTTTCGCCGGAAAAATTGTCGAGTGATTTATGAACGCTCGGCGAGTATTTATGAAAGGGTTTCCTCGTCGGGGATACACTTTGCCTACGGGATAATTTATCATTTTATTTACTCCTCGATGCGTATGGTAGGTGCCTTTTTTCTTTTTCACGGGGGGATATGCGCACAACCGCTTGGCGATTGTTTATGAACGTGCCGATGAGCATTTCGTATTCGTATCTGGTTATTAACAGTTATGAAAGGAAGTCTGTTATATAGGCGAGTATGAAATGGTAATTATTTTAATCTCTTGTTTGATTGGCGATCAAGAGTCGCTTTTGAGGCTTGAAACTGCCTGTGCGCGAGTTTATGAATTACTGCGAATAGTGTACAGTAAAAGCGCACGTTCATTTTTGAAAACTTTTACGCCGCGACGGGATGCGCGATGCAAAATCGACGAGGCGTTGCGTCATTTCTGAATTCTGACATTAAACTCGCTTCGCTGAAAAATTTCATTTATTGCGCGTTACGTTTGCATCGGAAAGCTTTTATTCCCGGCCGTTCTTGCGTATAAAAAATAAAATGATGCAACAAATTCGCGAACCGTAAATTGATATTTTTGTCGATGCAACGATCGTTGATTATACATTCTGTCAATCAAAGTTTCATAAAGGTCTAGTTACAACGACTATAATTTGGTTTTGTGCTATCGGATTGCACTTTGTATATCACTGTAGAGCGGAGTATTGATCGGGCGAATGCCTTGAGATATTATAATGACGTAAAATGCTGTTGATTTTAATGAAATCGCCGAAACTATTAAGGAACTAATGAAAGTACATTACGAGGAAATATATGAATTTGCATATTTAATTAGTTTCACATTTTTCGTTAAACGAGTACAGCTTTTGCATTGCAACTATTTATTTCTAGCGAATTTGTTGGAAAATTATTTGTACACAAGCATTTCCCCAATTAGTAGGGCTACAAAAAGTAGCAGTTATCATAGAAAATCGATATTACCTTAATATTAAACGAAGAGTACTCTACTAGTAAAAAATTCACGATCCTCTACAACTTTATTCCAGCAGCGAATAAAAAGCAAGGTTTAATAAAAACGATTCCGTTCGAAAAGTAGAAAATCACGAATTACAATATTTTCCGAAAATATTTATCTCGACCGCAGCGAGTGAATCCGCTCTCTCGGGACAGCAATATTGTCGAAAGGGGGCTCGCCTAGCAAAGAAGCAAAGGGTCACTGCAAAAGTGCAAGAGAATCTATAGAAAAAACAGGAGAGAGGAAGAGAATAGGAGGCCTCGGGAAGGACCGGAGCCGAGGTACATCGTGTCAAGGCTGATGTCTATCGATTGGGTAGTACGCGCCCGACACGGACACAGTCTCGGCTCCCTCCCGGGCCTGTGTACGACGACACATGCGTGTGTTTATTGACTGAGCTCGTATTGGGTTCCCTTCTTCCTCTTTATCTCGCTCGTTTGCCTCCGAGTCCCGTCCCCGTCTTTCTCCTTTTATCTCTTCTTTTTCCCTCTTTCGGCTTTTTCCTTTCGCCTCTCTCTCTCTCTCTTTCTCTCTCTTCCGAGCGGCCGAAGCTCGGACGGAAAGACATAACCTATATCGAGAGCTTGAAACGCCGCGTCGAGGAGAGTCAAATCGAACGCGGATTCGATTGATTACCTCCGAGTGGCGAAACGTGAAAGTTAAACGGACCGCTTCGCCGATTGAGCATCAAGTCGCAATGAACGGAATTTGAAGTTAATGCGACCTAAATCGGGTTGAGGCCTCTTCTCGAAATAAAGTTCTCGGAAAAAAACAGATTCAACGTGTCAGCGCTTTTATGTAACCGAAAAGCTGCCGAGCCCGCGTGTTTCGCGAGCGTTCTCGCATTGAAATAAACGAGCCGAGCTTTGTGCAATGATAAATAATGGATTGCAAACGATGAATGTAGTATTTCGACCGTAATTAAATTTTTTACGATCAAAATTTTACCGCTTCGATATCTCATTGTATCTGAATGTAAAAGACGCGACGTCTGTACACCTACGATTAATTTAATCTCAAGACAGACGCGCCGAATGCAACAAATACGGCCGAAAAAAACTATCCAGCGCACAAATCGTTTTGGAAATTGTCCAAAGTGTCTTGGAGATTTTGTGCAGCTCGGCGTTCTCGTAAACCGTTCCTCCGAGAGCTTAATTGCTTCGGAAAGGTATATACTCGAAGACCCGAGGAGAGCACGTCCTCTCGAGTCTTGGGTAAAGAGCGAAGCTACATCGCCGCGGCGAAGAAGTTAATTGAAGAAGAGCGACGCATTGCGCATGCAGAAATAGAGACGACCCTGAGGAGAGCGGATCAGCTGGTAACGCAATCTCGCATACGAGAGCCGCAAATCCTCGAGGCGCGTTCCAATTAGCCGATGCGTTTACTTTGCGATACGAGAAAAAAGGCAAAGGAACTTTAAAGCGGCCCGAGGCGAATTCGGATTCGGTCGCGGCGCGTTGCCGCGTTAACGCGGTGTGCGCCGCGCCTCCGAAGTGACGAAGAGGCGCAAGCGGAAGCGCGCCAGCGGACCGATGAAATCGAGGGAAAACGATGGCAAATTTATTCCCGCCAAAGTCGAACTTGTGCGGCGAACGGCTGCACTTGCGATTCCTCGGTCTGAAAGTTGTCACAGCAACGCGGAAGCTCTCGGCTTACGTGAAAACTAGGAAATTTCAAAACACGCGCGCGGCGGGAGGAAATAATAATTGCGCTCTCGTTCGTTGCGTCATCCGCTGTAGTTTCTTGAACGCCAGGCTATGTATTTCCTCGGGTGGAAAAAAAAAATAAATAAAAATAAAACGGCCGAGCTTCGAGAGAGCAATAAAGTTTAAAGGCTCTCGAAATATAAAAAAGCAAACTACCTCCGTAATTGATTCATTTCGATCCTCCGCCTTTTTTCCTTTTTATTCCGGCGGGTGTGTTACGAAGCTCTAACGGGTTTGCGCGTCGCACGGCGACGACGAATTATCATAACTCGCGTGTAGCTTCCGCCTTCGGCTCTCGAGCTTTGTTTTTTTATATGCGTCGACGTCGACGGCTATATAGGAGGACTTTGGAACGTGCGATTGAATTTCTCGCGGAGGCTTGAAACGCGACGCTCGGGACGCCGAAGCTTTAGAAAACTTCCGAGCACGTCGTGTGCGCTCTCCTTTTTTTTTTTTTTTTGCTGCTCTTTGACTTCGTCTTCGGTTTTTTCCTCGCTCGAAGCGCTCGGGTTTCTCGTCGGCCGGCTCCTCTTTTTTTTTCATCCGGATTTTGCACGATTGATCCGCGGACGTTTTTTATATAGTGCCTTCGATCGACGCTTTGTAGAAAAGCCCAGTTTGAAATTGGAATTTAACTAGGCGAATCAGTGAAAAGCGCAAGGATTTGCGAATAAAAGAAACTTGATGAAAGCTTCAAAGTTTCTTTTTTTTCCTCGCGCGCGAAAGAAGCGAGTGAAAGCGCCGTGGCACTAACAAAGCGAGGTTCTCCGCTGTACGGTTGCATTCATTGAATAAAGACTTAACCTCAAAGTCGCGCGTGTAAGTGCACTCGTAGCTGCCACGAGAGCGAGGAGTTACCTTATTAAAATTTTGTTTTGTTCGGTCCCCGTCGAGCGTTTTTTACTTGTTTAAGAATGCTGAACGACCGGAATGACGTTCGTTAAAAATTGTTAGAGCGCTCCTTTGTTTTCTTTATTTCGTTAAACGCGACATTGAAATGCATCAGCCGTGATCTTGCGTTTGAGATGATTTTAAATGCACGTGTATTAATATCCTCTGTACAAAGTTGGTAAAATGCCCAGATCTATTTGGGAAGACAAAGTAACTGAAATGGAAAAAACTCCGTCGGGCATTCGGTTACTTTCAAGTGTAATAGTGGAATAAATTACAAAAATTAATTTTAATCAAATGATTTATTATGCTTTAGAAAAATTATAATAATTCGTCAAGTAACAATATAAACTTTTTATTACACTATTGACTTTAAAATAATTTATTTTCAAAGAATGTGGCGTTAGCCCATATAATAATGTAATAAAGACCATCATTTGCATGTGTGTTTAAAAAAAAAAAAATTCATATTTCACAGTCTACTCTGCAAGAAGTTATGAAACTCACCCACGTTATTTGTTTGTGTATATCACAGTCATGATTGCGAAAACTCACTCACCTGAAACACAAAAGAAAAGCGATCGTTTAATCGTTTATCACAGTTTCCATTTACCATTTTTTACACGTCAATTATTTCCCGTAAAATTAAAGTTTTAAGTCAAAAATTTATATACGGACTTCTTCCGTGCGACGGTTAACCTAGATAATCTCTGCGCACACTATTTTTAAAATAAGTTTTTAACGCCATAAGTAAGTTTCGCAATTCCGATTTATCAAGTCCTTGATGCGATTAGAAGTCTAAATATAAAAAAGTATAGTAAAACATTTCTCGTTTAAGTGGCTTAGAAAACTAACAAAAAAACACTCCGTGCTAATCAGCGCTGTTATTTTAAATGCTCTTTCAGTCCCGCCGCGGACGCACACCACCGCGCTTTTAAACACCTCCGAAACAACCAAAAAGCCCCGAAGCAGCGCCTTTGTCGAAAAACGCAGAATACCCCGACAATAATACTACCCCGTCGAATTGAAAAAAAAAACAGCTAACACAAAAAAAAAAGAAAAAAAAAAGAGGTCTACCTGCCTGGAGCCTGCGTTGGGTAATCGCAGCCACGAGCAGGAGCGTGCACTTACACTCGGCCGCTCGACTGTCAGGCGGGCAGAGGCGCTTTCGAAAGCACACGCACATGCAGCAGCAGCAGCAGCAGCGAGAGGGGCACGGCGAGCGGAGGGGTGGGGGGTAGGCACTTGCGCGCAGGCTCTCTCTCTTCTCGGTGACTCTCAGCTGAGCGGTCGAGCCCACACAGCTGAGGGGACGGGAGACAAGATGGCGCGGAACAGCTGATTGGCTCGGCGCCTGCGTAGTGCCGCTGCACCGAGCGGCCCGAGCCCGCCGCCAGCCGCGAGTCGAGCCGGAGACTCGGACCCACGAGGAGCTCTCCCTCTCTCTCTCTCTCTTCCTTTCGCGCAGCCGCGAGCAGCCGAGGAGCGATTCCCCCCCCTGGTTATATATATCGGGTTTCACCCGGGAAGAGAACCCGTGGCCTGAAGACTGTCCCTTTCGCTGCTGCTTCGATGAGCAGTGCTTTAAAAAGGATTCGCGTCCTAATTGGAGATTTCGCTCGAAGACGCAAAGCTTTATTCGCGCGTATTCTTTCTCTCTCTCTCTCGTTTAGCGCGTTTCGTTTTAATATAGATTTAATGCTCGTGTTGCTCGTAAATAACGCTCATTTCAATAAATGTCGATCGACGAGGTAAATGTCATAATTAAGATATCCATCAGGCGTTGAAGGTTAACTAATTAGAATCAATGCTAACGACTTTAATCAACAAAGATTAACGTATATGTTCTTTGGCATTTGAACAAAGCAATTTTTTAATTGCTGTATATTAGTAATTTTTGCAAATATAAATTTCATATATATTATACGATCGTTAAGAATAAATGTTTATATTAAAACGTTGTATTTAATCAGTTTATTTACTGTACGATGCTAATCTATAGATTATTTTTAATTTAATTTTCACAAAAAATAAATGTTTTATTAACGCATTTATCTGTTGATGTTATCCATTGAATAAACAGCAATTTTCACGTAACTCGCACATTTATCTTCGATCGACAGCTACTTCTTTCTGAAAATACATACCTACCCTTATTTTTTTAAAAATACTATCGCACTTATGCTTGTTCGCTTTGAAAAATACCTCCCAACCTATAATAAAAGACGAAAACTTAAGAGCTGCCCAACTGCCACCGAATCCAATTCCTCCCTATCCACTAAACAAAATCCGTCCATTTAACCTCTCTCTCCCAATCCCCTTATCACCCAGCTGCATACCCCGCTCGTCCTATCTAACCAGTAACTTTCCGCTCTTTCCCCCGGCCAGAAATCGGGCGTGCAGCTTGTCTCGCGGCCAAGATAGAGCGGAGCAGCAGCAGCAGCGTGCAGCTCGGCTCTCTCGAAATCAGGCGAATCCGAGAGAGGAGAGTCGGTGCGCGCGAGCGAGTATTCTATTTCCAGAGGCGCGAGGAGAGCCGCGCGCTCTCGGCCGAGAGGGCCATATGGACTCTTGCCGCATGGCCAAAAAAGGACGAGGAGGCGGCGTGCGAGCCGAGTGCGTGCACGAGTAACGGCTTGCATTCGCGAGTCATCGCCGCAAGGAGAGCCTTTATAACTTTTGCGAGCCGGAGAAATGGCCCGGATCGAGGGGAGAAAGGAGAATGTTCTGCTGTTGCTGCTGATGTTGATGAGGTCCTGCATGTTTCTTTTGGGATTTACGGCGGATTGCCTGACTGTTTTGCCGATGAACTTTGGGGGGAAGGAGAGTTGGAGATTCCAAGGGGTCAGAAGCTTGAGTGCGGGAGGCTTGTTGTGATTGATTTTATTTAATTTAGCCAGTATTAAAACTGAGATTGGAAACATTTATCTTGCGTCTTTGATAAGCGAAGTCATATTTGAGCAAAAATAATAATCCTTTAAAAGTTTGGAGAGTTAACGCGTTCATAAATGCAAGCTAATTGCTGTCAGCGCATTTAAATGCACGGATAATTGAGGAGGAAGCTCTAAATGGCAGAGAACAAAACTCAAGGTACGCGAGAAGATGACGTTATAACCCTGAGACGTTTAACTAAATGACGTAATCACGTAACTCTAATGATCTTCGGGTAATTATCGCTTTTCAAAAATGTCTCTGTGCGCGACTGTTTCATCGAATCACAAACGTCGTTGCGTAAACTAAAGCGTACAATAATTTATTCTCAACGCCGGATAACGCGGAAAAAAGCGCTCCTTGCAAGGAAGTTTTATTAAAGTCCAATCTATTCTGTTTACCTCGAGCTTAATGCAAATAGCTCGGAAGAAATTCAATATACAAAAGGCGTCGGAATTAGATTCCATCACGCGCAAGGGAAAGGTCAGGCGGAAAATCTAACTTTCCCCCTGCACGTCATCGCGCGAGGAAGGCTCTCCCCCCCCCCCCTCCTCCCTCTTTCTGTTATTGGATTAAACGGATTGTGGAGAAAAAAATTTTAGGCTCTCCCCACTTCGGTATACCGACTTAGAAGAGGGGAAACTTTCACAAGGCCAGTGCATTAGGCGATCGCGCTCGCAAGATAAAGCCTGATATATATCGTATATACGTCGAGTCCGTCGTTATATATTCACATTGAGCTTTTTCCACCGGCGGGAAATCATTACAAAAACTTGCTGCAACCTTCGCTTTTTGGTTATAACAATGCGGCGTCGAGATGTGCGCCGTTGGTTCGGTTCTTTTGTGTCGGGGAGAACAATGCTATCGGTGGAAAATGATCCGAATCTGTGTCAATCTTTTATCTCTCGCCGATATATTGCCCGGCATCGGAGTAATTATTTGCCAATTGCGAAACGAGGACGCGTTTTCGCGAGGACTCCAACGTTTTAGGATAACGAGGAGGAGATCTTCGGCTGGGCTTTGGAGTTGATGTAGACGTGACGATGGACATCTGGAGCAATTTCGTATCTATAAAGAAAGATTTTCATCGCCGTCGTCGAAATGAGGGCAAACTTTGTCAATAAACAATTTATTTTGTAGATAACAGGAAGTGAACAAATTGCCGGGTGACCGAACGATAATAGCTAAACATTATCAATGATAATTTTCTGCAAATAGAAAAATATTTCAGAATTTTTACATATTTCATGTATGTTTTAAATTAGATCACTCCGGAGCCTTTTAAATCGAGTTCGCTTATCTTTACGATCCCGTTATAAGTTCTGACATATTTCAGAAGAGTTTCACCGTAAAAATTTACTTTCTACGTTAATAGAAGCAATTAATAAAACGGTTTCGTGCCGCGTGTCCACTTGTCGGAAAATTTCAATTTCACAAATCGACAGGTTATTGAAATGTAAACTGGTACTAATCCAATTGCTCGGTTGCTCAATTTGTAGTTACGTATCTTGCTTCACGCTGTTACGATGAAACCTAACACTTTAGGAGCTTTAAATTCGCCGAGGAACTAGAAAGTATCGATATAGGACAAGCTACTGTAAAATTAACATTTCCTACATCGGTTTAGTCGACCCACATGGAAAATTAAATTGAGTAGTTATATATTGTAGATATACATTCGAATTTCAATAATATGTCAAGGCTCTTTGTGCAAGTACTTATTTCAAGGAATTGAATTAATATTAAAATACAATTTTCCAATATAAATACCGCAATAAAATGCGAATGTTCAATTGAGCAACGTTTCCGAAGAGAAAATAAGATCGATCAATATAATTTACAATAAAAAATCTAATGAGAAAAACTCGATCAACGCGTTCTCGCTGTGATAAGCGTATTGATTCCACACATTTTTTTTGGTGTCCTTTACCATTTAAAAGTTTAATCCAGAACAATGAAACAGCTGTACCGCGGCTGACTCGACGCAGCCACACACATTTTTCTCAGCTCTAACAAAGCCTTCGCGCGGCAAAGTGCCTCGCGGAAAGATTGCGGAGGGCAATTGTGCAGCGGACTATCCGAGAGCAACTGCCCGCAATTTCCACGGCAATTATCAGTCGGAGCCTTTCGAGCAATTTCCAGGAACTCTTTAGCGGGGTCGCTCTCGGTCCGCGAGTCGATAACGAAATCGAGTCGGAGCGTGCACTTTCGGCGCTGCCCTCTCTCTCTCTCTCTGGAGAAAAAGCGCCTATATAGGCCTGGGCCTAGAAGTGCGCCGCGCGCCGTCGCAGCGCGCGACTCTATCCTTTCACTCGGAGAGCCAGGTGCGACGACGAATTACGAGAGCGCGGCGTGTGCCGCCGCCACAAAAGCCAACAGGATCCGATAGCTCGCGCGGCGCTCGATAACCGAGAGAGAGAGAGAGAGACCCCCCCGCGAGAGCTCGCCTTTCCGTGCAACGCGCAATGCGCGCACAATGGAGTGAAATCGCCCGTTTCCCTATGCGCCAGTTTTCCTTTACGGTGGATTCGCGAGTCGGCGAGCGAGCGAGCGCCTTTTTTTTTTCTCTCCAGCCTCGATTGTAACGAAGCGGCTCGGACGAGCCTTGGAGTCGTCGCGCGGACTGACCTTTCGCGAAGGGAACGAGGCGGAGAGCGTCTCCTTTTAGTGGAGAGAGAAGGTTTATAGCGTGCAATTTTGCGTCCTCGAGCCTGGGGATTATGCGATGTATAGGTTCTTTTGCCGCAAGTTTATCAAGATGTTTATTATTTTATAGGGCTGTTGGGGAATTAGTGACGTGTTGCGATTTTTACTTGCTAGACTTACGCAAGAGGGCTTATTCTTGCTATTGAAGTTAAAAGTTTTCAGCGATTGTAAATGTAACGTTCAGAGTTGAGGAGAAAGTTAAGTATCGCGGATTTTCCGCCTTATCTATTCTTTCTTTTATTGCGGCGGATACTACGATATTTTATTATACTTAAAGAATAAGGCGACTAGAAAAAGTAATAGACAGTTAAGTGGCGGAAACTCCGATTTCTCTTTTATTAAAGATCTTTAATCCTAACTACATTCTTGGCAAATAATTTAACAATGTAATAAAAATAAATCAAATTATTTCCTGTATTATTGCTGCGCGCGAGACATTCATAAATTCCCATAGAAAGTTGGTTTGAAAACAGAAAAAAAAAAAAAATTATTTTAAAAGGCAAATCTTATTTCACGGTGAACTGACTTTGAAAGAATATACGACGGTGTATTACCGCGAACAAAGGCGATATGGGTTAAAAGATTTTCTATGTACTGCAAGAAAGTTGATTGTCGACCTTCAAGCTGTTATTCAAATCAACGGCATGGATCTCTTGGAGATCTGCAAGGCGTTCAAGCAACTGTCGAACAATCCAAGACAATATTCTTTTCATCGGTTTGAAAAATCTTTTCTTTTTTTTTTATTTCCCTCGTTCGTTTCGGCAATTGATTTGTGCTCAAATCCACAGACGCAGCAGCCCTCTTGAACCTTCCTGCCACAAAAGTCAACTGCACTCTCAAAAAAACAGAACAATCAAACGGGTCCACTCGGGGGCCGATAATTGTCCTCCCGAAAATCAAAGCTGGCTTCTACACTTTTGTCCGTATAATTATACGAGGGCTAGGCAAAAGAGCCGAGAAAAATACAAAGCCGGCCAGCAGCGAGATGAAAGTTCGCGCGCGGTTACGACATGTAATCCAAGGCAGAATGGAAAGCAGAGACGGAAGCGAGAGGCTCTATCGTCGACGGCGACGAGGCTGGACGGGAGCCGCTCGAGCAGGAAAGGGGGGAAAAACGAGCTGTTGCAGCTCCGACGAGTCGAGCGGCTAATTCTCCTTCTGCGCGGAGTGCTTGAAAAAAAAGAACTCGCCGTTTCTTTCGAGACCAAGCTGCTTACGGAGCCCATTTCGGAAGGGGGGCCCCGCCGATTTGGACGTTCGCGAGATTTCCAGCCGAAGATTTTTAGACAACCCGGGAATTTCGTTTAAATCTGCGTGCGAATTGTATACTTTTATTAGCGAGATTAGCGACTCGTATACTTTTGCTTGTTTTTGTTCGAGCTGGAAAGAAGTCGTTGAAGTCTTTTTGCGCGAGAGCCAACATGGATTGTACTAATTGTGATAAACGAGAGTTCAAGACTACTCTTTATTATATCTAATTGACTTTTTATTGCGCTACAAATTCTCCTTTACTTACTAAACTTTTACGGCAATGTCGCGCATTTTTATCTCAAGCGAAACCAGGTTACACAATACACCCTTTTAGAAAATTCTGACCGCCGCTTCAATCCGCACAATACCACACCATAAAGTATCGATACCTATACAGTAAATTAGCCGTAAAACGCTAAAGGTCAAGGGAGCCTTTCGCGGAGGAAAAAAAACGAAATCTCGCGCAGCGCGTCGAGACAAAACCTCCTGCAAAATCCAAAAAAGCAGGAAGAAGCTCAGCGGCGAGAGGAGAAAAAAAAGAAGGATTTTCCTATCAGCAAGACGGCAGCGGCTCGTTCCCCTTCGACAAATCCGCCGCTCCTGCATACACATCGCGCGGAGAGAAAGTCGGAAAAGTCTCACGGCTCGGTTTTCCCTTCTCCCTCTCCGCGGCGTTCGCGTTTTCTAGCCTCTCGCGCGCACACGTGCGCGCATTCGAAAGGCGGCGCGCGCGCGCGCGCGTTGCGTCACACTTTTAGAAATCAACCGATATCCCGCATAACGCCGACCCGCGCGGGTATGTACAGGGTGTACGCGCGCGGAAGAGGGACACCGAAGGGCGAGCGCTAACGACCGCGGCCCGATGACCTCAAATAATTTATGCCCGCCGTGGGGATAAAGGCCTTTTCGAGAAAAACTTGTTCTTCCGGGGATTTTAATAATATGTGGATTTAAATGCCGGGTCGAGATCCGCGCGGACGGCCAGTGCGCCAGGGAAGTGCTCGGAGCACTTTTATCGGCTGTCTCGAGCACGTTTTCTTTTAACCGGAATTTTTTCCTTGAACTGCATGAGCATTCTTCGATAATGAAACTGTAAAAGTTAATTAGCTCCGGTGTAATCGATCAGCGCGGAAGCGGTATAGTAATTAAGCTTTTGCGTGTTCGTGCTTTCGTTAAAGTATTGAAAATTCTGAGATAATTCAATACCCCGTCTATTTGTAAAGACGCGAAAGTTCACGAAAAAATACAACGTTAATTAATACCGTTTGAAATTTAATACGAATTCATTATTCTTATAAACTTTAACTTTGGCTTAAAAAAGCACCCCGCAACATTATCAACCCCTGACCAGTGGCTTGCTTCAAGCGGGCGTTATTTATTCATAGTCGACCAGAAAATTAAAAGGTTCCTAATCAGTGCTCGACCGAGTTGGCTTAACCTCCCAGTTAACGTCGCCGTAATTTTCTATCCGGATCTCCATGCAGATTTTCCTCAATTTGCAATGCAAATATTAAATGCCGCGCGGTAAATATATACAAACTCGGTCGCGCGATCCCCATACTTTGATTTCACTCGAAAAAGCGTATAAAAGCATTCCGAAGTGCGGCTCTCGGGGCGCGAGCGAATATGTGTATTTAAAATCCGCAATACGCGAAAAAAAATCAATCTGCCCGAGCAAAGGTCGAAGTAAAGCACCGCGCGGCTCTCCGCGCGTGGCACCGTTTTTCCATCGAGGTTACGCCGCGCGCGGATCTGCAAAATTCGTGCTTCTCTCTTTTTCCCGGTCGCATTATATATATACTCCAATTGTTTAAACGGGTATGCAGGCCGGCCTCGTTAAACGCGACCGGAGGAGATAAGGGATTTTAGTGTTCTCGCGAAAGAAAGCCCCATGAATATTGAGAGGCGTATTTCATTTTAACTGTTTTAGAAATGACGCTTAGCTGCCAGGTTATTTGTATACTTTGTTGCTCAACGGCGCGCTAAAGATAGCGAATACACGAATTTCGTAAAATGACACTTAAACCTTTAACCTTTACGCCACACTCCGCTGAGAGCGCCGCGCTGTACTATTCCATTGTGCATATACGCGCTTGGAGGAAAAACAGTCAATAAACTGCCGTAAGATTCAATCTCTCGCTGCCAAAACAAAAAGATCGTTGCTTCGCAGGCCTTGACTCGAAACGTCTCGACGGAAACTTTTGCACCATTTGTCATCGACTATTGAAACGTTTCTAAAAATCAATATCCTCCTTTAAAAAGACACACACTCAACGGCTCTGTTGCTTCTATTCCCTTTGTTCCGCGTCGCGGACAGGACCATTTGGCGAGAGAGCCTCGGCACGCGTAAGTGCATCTCTGTCGAAGCCACGCCGCCGTCGTCGGGTCACGTCGGAGACGTTCCGTCTGGCGCGGCTGGTCGCGTCGCGTTTTGCGCGGGCCGAAATGCGCTTCCGGGGAGGGAAAAAAATCACCAGCCAGGCCGGTGTTGCGCGAGCACCGAGCGGAGAGAGCTTTTTTATTCGCGAGCTTGGCTCGGGTGCTTTAAACCTTTGACCGCGAATCATATCGGGCGGAGAGGCTCGATCGAGCTCGGCGCGAAGGACGGCTCTGCAGCGGGCTCGAGAGCTCGTTGCGCAAGTATTATGTAAAGATTGACGCTGATTATTCGCCTCTGCATTTTCTCGATACAGTTTTTTTTTTTTTTTTTTTTCTCGACACTCTCAGGTGTTTCGCGCTGGGAAAACTCGCCGAGTAAGCGGCCGAGATACGGATAATCTTTCAAAGCCATCAGCCACAGCGGATAGGTTTTTTCAAGTTCGTTCCGTAATTTATTTATTAAACATTTCATTTGTGTTGCAGTAAAAAGCTGTTTGTACTTCTTACTGTTTTAATTCTTGAAATAATCTGTTTTTTCTTGAAGTTTCTAAATTTTTATATTCATGAATTTAAAGGTTTTTTAATCTAAATTTTGATTCGGATAATACAATCTGAGCTCTACTGAAAAATGCTTTTAGAAAATGCGATATAAATTTTCCATCTGAATTTCAAATTTATCAAAGTCCATAATACTTTGTACACAGACTTAAATTTCGCTTTGTTTAGCTTTTTTATTTCAAAATTTAATCATTCTCCTAGCGTACCCGAGATTTATTTTTACATTTTACGAGCACTAAACCCATCATTTCAAACGAAAACGTAATAATTTCAAAAACGTTTTTCGTAACATGCTAATGCGTTACTATTAACGATCGGGAAAATTTAATGCCAAGACATTAATAACGCCACAGAAAAGCAATGTCGATAAATATAAATAGCTGTTTATTTCACAAGATCCCGAATCAGCGCTAACTGAATTAATAACCGATATTGAAAATCTCGCGCCGCGAGTTTATCGCGGAACGCGATCAATACGTATAAGTGTAGCAAGCGATCCCGAGACAAAACCAAACGGAAGAAAACCGTCGCGCACGTCGGTGACATGCACGCGTTCAACCATTTAATGCGCATGTGATCATTGACGCACATTTGCATGTCGCACGCTTCGTTTGCTCTCTCCCAGTCGTATCTGGAGCGATATATAAATTTCGGATGGGAACGTGAACCGCCAGATAATAAGCCGCCCGGCGCAACCATTTAGAACCTAAAACGTCGGAGCGTCGAATTCTCCTCGGGAAGTGGAACGAGACCGTATTTTTTTTTTTTTTTTTTAAATTCTACACCCGTCAACTATGTCTATCGCGAAAGCACAATGGCATTAACTAAATGAGGTTGAAATCATTATTCACTCCCGCACCGAGAGCAGTGGTCATTGCTTTGCTTTGGTTCTGCATCGCGCGATCGCAGCTTGCTTTACGCGCTGCACACCAGCCGCTCTCGCAATATATCGCGCACTTTCACAGCTGTATTTGCTAAATCTCTCGTTCGTTCAACTCGACTAATTATATCACGCACCGCAAATCCAAAGCAGCGGGGCCGCTGCTCTTCGCTCTTCGCGCGAGAATCGAGAGAGTCTCGCGATCCGTCTTCGATCGTAAAACGAAACCTAGCGCCGAATGGTTGCCTTATACCGATAAACTTACTTGGTCGGAAGAGGGTCACAGGCCCCTCGTAACGGAGGCTTCGGCCGTGCGGCCTCTCACTTTCGGTCTTCCTTAAAAAGCGCGCTGGCCTCTCGTCGCGCGGCAGAGAAAACTATAATATACGGGGCCATTCGCTCGCGCCTTTTTCGCGGGGGTCGCGACAGGGGAGACAGTAGAGGGATGCAGGTTCCATATCGATTGGGTGGGAGGGAGAGAGAGAGAGAGAGAGAGGAACGGCGCGTGCCGCGCTCGGCTGACCCAGTTTTCGCCGCAACAAGGCGGCTAGTCATCTCCCGAAACTGGGTCGACTGGCCGAAGCATCGCAAGGGGTGCCCGTTTCCGGACGATGCTATCCCGGTTCTTATTCAGGACACTTGTTTCCAAGCCGCGGTCCAGGTTGCTGCCTGCTCCCCTCCCCCCCCTCCCGCCGCGAGGCGATCGAGGAGAGGGGAAGCGCCGCAGCCTTGCTCTATCTTTCTCGTTCGTTAGCTCGGCTTCCCCCTGCAGTTGGTTGCTGCTGCCTGCCTGCCTGCTCTCTGCTCTCTGCTCCAGAATGCATTGACGAAAATAGTAGCAGGCCGCACTGTTTCGTGACGAAATTCGCCCGAGATTAAATTCCGCCTCTCCTCGACTCTGTGCGATGGGGGCCGTAGGCGTTTTTCCACCGGGCCGCGGAGACTCAATTTTTTCGCTCTTCCTGCAGGCGAATATATATACAGTCTCTTTGCTTTTATCTCCGCTTGACGTTTGCATGGAAAAGCAGGCTCTTTAGGAGGGGCTGTTGAAAAATTTATGCTGCCGCTGTTATGTCCCGCACTGTTTCTCGCAAGCGTTTACGTTTTTGCCCGAAGTTAAGAAACTTCAAAAGATTGTTTTTTTTTACTGCAAAAAAAAAACAGTTTGCCGTATATTTATCGGCTCAAGTGCGAGGCGTAACATTTTATTCATATATAACAATGCGAAATACTGGCACGAGCCACTAACACACAAAAAGCGAGATTGTTCAATTCTGTTATGAGCTCTTTTTATGCAATATAAGCACGTACATTTTTCTATTAACGCGATTATCTGAATTGCCCGCATTGAATAAGGCTACGAGTTCAACCGAGATAACGTAAGAATTCTCACAATATTGCTATTGTAAACTTCTATCCGACTGAATAAACGGTATCGAGGCAGCTTTAAAAACGAGCGTAGAGGAGGCGCAACCGCAATTTCCCACATCCCTAATTAGATAAAACAAAAACACGTACGCGTAACAGCAAAGTTCATTCTTCCCCACTGCGCGCACTTGCATTACATACCATTCTCCTTCCCCGAGAATCTAACGTCCCTCCGTCGGTCCCAGCTCGAATAATCAAAGCGCACAAAAGGCCATTAAGAAGAAAAAAAAAGAGCCTCCACCTCCGCCGTAATATTCCGTTAAAGCGCGTCGAGGTTCATCGCCGTAAAGCGGCCCAGTCCGTTTATCGTCAAAGCTCTTTTTTCACCGGTCGCGGCGACGATTTAATCCGTCCGACTCCGTCCTTCCTGGCGGAACGAACTGTACATACGCGCGTACCATCGCAGGCCCATGTATATACATACGAAAGGAGCTCGCGAAGCGTGGAGAGCGCGGGGAGTGAATAATTACTCGGGGCGCGTTTGCGACACTGTAACGGAAAAACGCGCGCGGAGTCCCGAAGCTGTATATAACGTGGGAGCCTCGATCGAGAGAGAGAGAGAGAGAGAGAGAGAGAAAATCCCCGAGCCCGCGCCTCATTAACGATTAATTAAACGCGCCGAGGGAGCCAAGTTCGGGCCGCCGCTGGCTTTTCAAGGCGAGAGAGAACGCCGATGGCGGCCGGATTAATTGTTCCTCCGTGATTAAACGGTTTCTCGCGGATTGCCGCAGTGCCGAACTGTACAGCTCTTCGGCTGCGACGCCCGTCGCGAGATTAATGTAGAAACGCTGAATTATTTTCTACGCCGAGGAGTCGTCGAGGAGGGAAGAGTCGGTGTGTGCGGTTTCGTTTTAGGAAATGAACTTCTGTCGGCTTAATTCCTGTTACGCGCTGCTTTATGTAAGCGAATGTATTAATGTACCACGAGGAGATTTATGCAAACGATAATCTAAACTGTTATTTATTGTCTACTTAACTTTGGCAAACAAATATTCAAGCTCGTCACGTACGGCGCACTTTTTTTTTCAGAGCCTGCAGTTAACTCTGGAGATAATAAAAATTTGAGCGAAAATGCCCATTTGGCAGAGAGAATAATTTGGCAGCTCTAAAATTCAGGAAACTTTTAACGCATCCTCCCGTCCAATTATTCGTGTATCATTATTTATTTTAAGCAGCATTGTGGACCGTCCTGTATTATATAGTATAAGCGGATAAATCTTACTTTAACCGACGTGGCAGAGAGGATCGAGCAAATTGATATTCTCCATTACTCACCTGAAACAAAAAGAGAAATGGAAATCAAGCTAATGTTCAATTATGATGTAGTAATTACATTCTTTCGCTAATGGTGCTTAAGTGGTGCTTAAATATTTCAAAAGTATAGTCTTTCATAAAACCATTTGCGCGAGACTTTTGACATTGCAATTATGTTTTACGACTTTTTAAACATTCAAGCGAATTCCGTCTTGCCCGTGTACCTTTTTTATATTTTACAAGGTAAGAAAAAATGAAAGACCGAAAGTGGCGTTTTATTTTTGAACGAAAGGTCGCTTTCCTCGTTTAAATAATTAATAAAATTAGAATTGATTCCGTCGCTAATTCTAAAAGAGTTAAAAAGCAAAACAAAAAACAAAGTCCCGCTCGAACTCCGCTCGATTACTTATTCGCATAATTGCGCGCGGCCCGCTCTACAATTTACTTTCCAACTCTCGCAACGATTCGCGAGTGCGGCGAATTGGCTAAAACTGCTCGCGCAAAAAACAAAGCGAGCAAAACCAAACACAAGAGCCGATCCCCAGCCCCGTTTATTAAATCGAGCCTCGCGATCCTCCAAAAAAAAAAGGACCAAAGCCCGAAGAAAGAAGCAGATATAACGGTGTCGCCTCTTAGCGAGATCTGCCGGCGTCGCGGAAAAAGGTTTCGCGTGATATAACGGTCGGTTAATTGCGAGAGAGGCGGTCGCAATGCGCGTGCAAATGCAACAAAGCCGCGAACGAGCGCGAAACGGACTTATGGTTCGGGCCAGGGGAACAGCCGGGGCTTTTTTACGAGCTCGCGATACAAAAGGCCACGGACCAATCAGCTGTGCTGATTTTTTTTTTTTTTTTTCTTTTTTAATGAAGCCGATACGGCTTCGGTTCAGGGACGTTTTTGAATTTCGAGAGCTTTGCCAAGTACGAATTACTCGGATTTTGCAACGGCTTTTATTGTGCGGTAATTGCGGCGGTTCTAAAAGTCGACCGCTCAATTTTTAAAACCTGCGGGTTAATTGGCACATGTTCGTTGCGATATCGCTGCTGGTGTGGCTTTTATCGGATTTGATATATTATATTATCTACGGAATATATTAGCTGCTTTATTAAACGCTACTGCTGTATAGTTTCTCTTTATTAGCAATTTTACTCTTCTGGTTTTATTGCGCTTATCAGAACTTTCACTATAATTAAGTAGTGCACGGTTTTTTAAAAACTTGAGAGCTATCGTTAATGAAAGTATTAATTACATAATTTTTACATAAGTTTAATATCGCGGTGCGCATTGAAAACTAATCCTACGCAACTATAAAAAAAAAGAAAATATATTCACCTTTTACGAAGGTTATTAAAGTTAAAAATCGAAGACGAACAAGAGTGAAATTGAAAAACAAATGCTCGCAACGCGAATGATTTCCCCGGGAGAAAACAAACACTTGTAAATCCGTAAACGCCAGTCCCGGGCAATTACCGTTGTAATTACAATTGCGTACGCTGAAAATTTCGTAACCGAAAGGAGTCAGACGCATCTATTGCGGCGCTTAACGCTCGAAACGAGCGAAAAACGCCGCTGCTTTCGAAACTGAGAAGAGAAAGATTCATCCTCGCCGCGCCGAGGAGAGCTTTTCCTCGCATCGGCGTGTTATTAAGCAATAATTCGAGCAAACGGTGAAAGTTGCTTCGTATATCACTCGAGTCTGCTCTTCGGCGATCTCGCGTATATAAAAGCCGGTGTTTAAAGAGCAAGGAAAGTGATGCGGATAAAGTAGGCGCACGCTAATTTACAGTCATAATCGATCGGTTTGCCGCGAGAAAATACTTGATCAGCGATCGGGAAATTCAATCATTGTAAAAACGAGATATCGGCAATATAATTTTTGCGGTCGAGTGAAACGAAATCACTCCGCTCGGCTAAGGAGCTAAAAGACGAGCAATATCCCGCGCGCGAGTGCCGTCATCAAAGCCGTCGCTAATAATCCCCGAGATTTCCCGCCCGGCACGGAGAGCAATCGGCGGCTGAAAGGAAGCTGCCGCCGCGAAAAGAAAGAGCTCGCGGGAGAGAGAAGGAGTCGAGCGAACGCCTCGATAAGTGCAGAGCGGCGGCAGCAGCAGCGGCGCCCCTCAAAGGGGTAATGAGGACGGCGGGTGGGAAGTGCCAGTCGCGGATCTGGGTTACCTGCATATTATGCAAGCAATAGCACGGCCGCAGCAGCAGTAGCACTTAGTGCCTAGAGAGAGAGAGAGAGAGACGGAGCTCGCGCGCTCTGGCACACGTGCCGCGCACCGACACTCAATCCCGCGCGTATCTCCCCCTTCCACTCGTTTTCTCCGAGTCTGACTTTTTCCTCGCGGCTGCTGCTGCCGCTGCTGCTGTTTTTTCCTTATAGCCGCGCTTTGTTTCGGCTTACGCCTTTTTCGGGGGGGAGAGTTTCATTTTGCGGCTCTCGCGAGGTAGGCGACGGCTTGGCATTGTGGGCGAAAGTGTTTTTTAGAGCGCTGGATTGTTAGTGCGGTGAATTTTGAGTGTATTTTTTTTTGTTTTTTGTTTTTTTTTCGTGAACGAGGTCAGTAATACCAGTTCCGATAGAGTAATGCGCTTTTGAAGTATCGATATTTCATATTTTTTGGACGGCTTGAAATTGATGTCAAACAGGTGGCTGGTATTCTTGAATTTATTATAAAGTCGGTTCCAGAATAATTGAGTGTGATTTAAAGTACAAATTTATGAGCAGCCGCGTAGCGGAATAGAGTCTGCATGAGTTATGGCGTCTAAAATTTCAACACATGCAATTCAATGAGGATTAAAAATTTATCTCGCTGTATTATTATCAGATCTAAAAATACGACTGCAATCTTTTTAGCGTCGGTATATATATCTGGCTAAATAACATAACGTCTGCAGTGCAAACTCCGCGCGATGCAGAGAGAGAGAAAAAGAAAAATAATCCTTGAACAATTACACACTTTTAATTAGACGCATAAATTCTCGAAACATTAAGGTCTAAATTTATACTCCGATAAAATTATTTCACGGCGGGCTTTAATTGCTCAAATAAATTGGCGCTCCACCGAGCGCGCATTTTGTAATGCCCGAGTTGTTTTTCAAAATCACCGGATTTTTCTGATATATTCATAGAATTTTTACCCGGAGAGCTGACACACTTTTGGGGGGAGCTTAAAGAAGTCTCTCCCTCGCGCGCGACCTAAAACTTTTGAAATACTGCATGTAGCGCGCGCGCTCGGGTAAAGAGGGAAAAGTTACAATACAGCACTTTTTTACATTGGCGCGGGTTACTTTCAAAATTCATGTCAAATTTTTTGCTTCTTAACGCGCGGCTCCTCTTTACAACTTTTCCTTCTGGCGTGGGAGGTCTCTAAGATGGTCTATATTTATTCGATAATTCTTTGTTTAGCGAAAGAAGACGTTCCGACAAATAAATAACCTCAAGATTATCGCCGCTAATCGTTCACTGATTCCGATAAGTCGTGGGAAAGCGTAAACTTTCAACGCCACACGCTTTTATGATAAAAGTGACCCATATGTTTTTCGACAAGCTCGTATAAAAAATAAAGTCAAAAAAAGCGAACTGCCGTCAAATTGGTTCGCTTTGAGGTGTGATAAATCTACAGTGGTTTACAGCGGATATACGAATGGGTCGATGAACTCCTGTTAGATTTAATCGCGAGCACACACCAGACACACACACACACACACACTGCACGAACACTTTGTGCGAAAATAAAGAAAACGGGAGAAAAACAAAAATAAAAACCTCCAAGGTGACGTCCCAAGTCAACACGCTAAAAGTATCGCCCTGCGAGGTCTATTTATAAGATTATCGATTTTAATACTAAAAATATTGCAGAAACTTTGAATGACGCATTTAAAAGAACTATTTCTCCGTTGTAAATAATTTGCAGCAAAAACTAAAAACTAAAAAAATTCCAAAAATTGAATTATTTGTTTTGTTTAAAATACACATTTCAGTTCTATCAGCTGTTTGCGCGGAGGCGTCTTTTAATTTTGAAAACAAACGAAGAAATTATTAAAACAAAGAAATGGAGAGAAGCATGACTCGTCACAAGGACTGGAATTCCAGCGGCCGAGCATTTAATTGACTCAAACAGAAATCCGCGCGCATACGAAATGAAAATGTTAATTTGATTACGGAACCACTTGCAATTTAAATGAAAATCAAGACGTATAGATATACAATGCCTCGGGTCTATTGAATAAAAGACAATATTGATATTATTACAAATACTCCGATAAGGAGATTCTTGTGTCAGTGTCCTCTTAATACGCCGCCCGAGCGAAATTAAGAATGCGACACCGGCTTTATCGAAGCATTAATAACGCCTCGTCATTAATTATCGTATTTCTTCTAACACGTCCGTTTAACAATAGTTTCGATTGTATTATTATTTTTTTTTTTTTCGAAAGTTAAACGCGCGATGGAAACAAAGCGGCCTATCTTATCTTATCAATCGTTGCCATGTCTTGTATTAGTGACTATGCGGTACCAAATTGTAATTCATTAAATCTCCCGCGATACAAATGTGCGTAATAATTGGATAAACAGCCATGCAAATGCGAAATTCCAATCGGGCTCCTTGGCGGAAACCGCTCGAAATACAAATATACCAAAAGTAATTTCGCACGTAATACAATAGATTATTATGCAAATCTAGCCGCTAATCAACGGCCTATTTATTCACGAGGCGCAAAAAAAAAGGCTCGGATAAATAATCGGTTTTCAGATAAGAGGGCCGCACACTTTACGACAATTCCGCCGTAACACTTGTTATCATCGTCGTGACAATAACTCCAGTCACGGGAGGAGAGAGAGATAAAGGCTACCGGCCCGGGCTGCTGCATTAATGAACCTTTCCCGCGCGCGAATGACCTTCCATAATAATACACGAGCGCGCGCGCGCTTAGCGCCTCTGAAAATATACCTCCCGTCCATTCAAGCTCTGCCGCTCTATTATCGGATTTAGAAAGGGCGCAAAATACGGAGCAGCGCCGCCGCCGCCGCCGTCGCGCGTCGGAAAAAGGCGGCCGCCGCGGCCGAGTGAAAGCTGTGCGCGCCGCGCAGAATTCGTTTCAGCCCCGCGTACAGAAATAAACGCGAGCGCCGATATATGGCCCGAAGCTGAGAGAGGCAGCGACCGGATAGATCCGCAAGCTGCATCGATCGAGCAGCAGCAGCAGCAGCAGCAGCAGCAGCGTTCACGCCTATTGCGTCGACGACGAGGCTCGCTGAGAAAGGTCGGGAGTCAACGAGTAAGCGACCGAGGAGGGAATATACATGCATCGAAAAATCGACGATGAGTCACCGTATTAAAAGCAGGCTTCTAACGGGAAGCGACTTCGGGGTATACTATTGTTTCGAATGGGAGCATTGCGCAATGACGTTATACGGAAGCTAAGTCTGAATCTTGGTCGGATTCTTCAAATGCATTATGCGTTACTCAGCGCGAGCAGTGCTAAGCCTTTAGCAGTGTCGAGAGCATCGATAAGGAAGCTCGGCAATAATTTCGATCAACGTCTAACGAATGAATAATCAACGAATCACTCCCGTTTCCCGTAACGTGCGGAAAAACCATCGGCCCCCGTTACTCTCCTCTCGGACGCATTCCGTACATCGTGGGGAGCATCAATTTTCCAGTAGGGCTCGAAGGCCTCGCTCGAGAAACGGGAGAATTAAAAGGCCGCGCGAGGTTATAGCGCTTGCTCGCTCGCTCGCTCGCTCCGTCGTGCGCACGCACGAGACCGAGGCGTGCTCGCGCGAGCAGCGCGACCTTGTCGCCGAGCGCGAGCGTTGACGAAAATATATAAGGCTGCCGCGCTAGCTAGTCGAGGGAACTTTTATCGAGCCCGACACTGCTGCCGCGGCGGCTCGCTTTGCGCCCCGAGGAAAATGACGGGAGGAGACCTTTGGGGAGAGGCGCTTGGAAGGGACGACATTTTTGGGGATTGAGTTATTTGATAGTATTAGTTTGAGAATGCTTGGGTTCATTGGGAGATTGGTTTTTTAAGGGGCTGCTTTCAGGTGCCGAGGCAGAACGATGTTTTAGGAAGGACATTCTTTTTAAGTAAGGAGACTGGAAGTGCATGTGGTGAAAGAATGCGGGAAGAATAGATTTATTGAAAAGCTATGATCACACGCTTTTGTTTCTTAAAACGAATGAGATTTTCGACATTTATTCACCAATACTGCTGATAGTGGATAGGAAAATTTAACTTATTTTAAAGGGGGAATTTAAGTAAACATAAACATATGTACATACAGTAATGAATCATGCAAACCTAATCTTGTACTAATCTTGATAATTAAATTTTAATATAAATGAAAAGTACGGAAAAAAATCTTACAATATCTAATGCGTAGAAATCTGGCTTATCGCGTTCAAGTTTATGAAATAACCGCATATTTTTATTGACATGTTACTAATCTTAATTTCGAAAGTTTCCATCGGAAGCGATAAAAATATTATTTATTTTCAATGAAAACAAGTCGGACATTTAAATTTAAAAAAAATCATTAAAAATTGATTACATACATTTTGAATGCTATTACTGCACATTGCAATTTTAGTGCGTAGCAATTAAGAGTAATAACAATAATAAAATTTTACTTCGATGATTTGTTCATATTTCCAATTGTTTATTGATTATACGCATTAAAAAACTGAACAATTATAATTATCATATTACAGAAGCGATCTGTCGTGCTTTAGTCAATGGCAAACTTAAAATTATAGCTTTTTAATGGCCAAAGATTTTTCTTAGCATCATTTCGTCAACAGTTTTAATTCATACTTCTAATTATGAAAGCTAACAATTAATTTCAACCATTAAGAGAATTACAAAAGATTGGACTTCCAAAGAGACTAATTTCAAAACTCGGGATTTCGACAAAAAAAAAACGAAGCCGTCCGTACGACAAATAACAGTGCATTAACGACGGAAGAGTCGAGCCATCGGTTTTCCAATCAGAGGTCAAGGATTCTTCCTTCCCCATTAATCCAAGCTTTTGTCGGGCGCGCGAGCACCGTCACGTCCGTAAGGCTGCACCTCGCAGCAAGGTCAATTTTTTCCTCGGCTATTCATTTCAGCGACAAAAGAGCGCAAAAAAGCACACCGAAAGCTTTGAAAGAGCGAGAGAGAGCCAACCTACTCGGATAAAGATAACGATCGCGTGGGCCGTCGCGCAAAGAATATAAAAAAAAAGAGCCAAGAGAGCCTAATCGCGTTACATCTTGCGCACGTGGCGCGCGAGGAAGGAAGTGTATACATATATAAGAAAAACTCGCGCTCGCCACCGCGGCACCGAGAGAGAGAGAGAGAGAGAGAGAGAGAGAGATATACGTAAGACAAAGGCCGCGGGCATTTCTGCGCGCTGCCCGCGGAAAACGTGCGCCGTCCGAAGCCTCGAGCCGCCGCTCGCGTACGTTCTGACCCTGACGGCTGCATTATGCACGTTACAGAGAGCCCCGCGCTCCGCGAGGAGGACTCGCCGAGTGTTATAACGCACGCGTAATCCGCACGTCTACGTTACGTAAGGCGCGAGTGTCCACCTTCGTCGATATATACTCGCCGGCGGAGCGTAAACTGATTAGCCAAATAGGCTCGTAAGTGGCGGTGGAAGAGGAGCCTGGTTTTATGTTTGTTTTTTTTTTCTTTCTTTGCGCTGCTGAAATGTGGGGTGTATTTATTTCGTCGGGGAATTAAACGAGCACCGTAAAGTATATAGTTGGTGGAAAAATTGTGCGTTTATTAAAGATGATTTAGAACAAAGTATTCTTGTCGAGAGTGACAATGAGTAAGATTTTAGATGGGTAATTCGAATGTGTGTCATGGAAAAAAGATTTACATATATCTGCAGTGCGTTTCCCAGCTTTTAAAGGAAAATAATTTAATAAGAATTAATTGCATTATAAAGCGCAAAGTATAAATGTTTTGTTACTCTAATTATATTGCTGCGCAGAAATTGTATGTTCGATGACTGATATCTTCAATTAGAATTAATAGCCGCTATAATCTCAAGAATGAGGACAAGTGCACGTGAACGGTTTTTTATTCACCGAGGTAATAATTTGTTTAATAAAAGAATTTAAAAGTGAGAAACAAATCCATGCACGACTGACGATCGAGAATCAATTGATATTTTGGCTTTTAAATATACAGAGAAGTTAAAAAGTCAATTAGTCGTTGGCTTTGCTGCAATGTCACTTTCATGACGGAGTTGTGCAGTCATTATTATGTAATGTTTAACAGCTATGCGTTCTTCATTATACGTTAAACAATTATAAGCTGCTAATGACTCGGGAAACGCAATCCTGGAATATCCTGCATTACTCCGATCTTTATAAATAATTGTTTTGCCTGCAATCTATAATAATTGTTTTTAATCCGATATTTTCATGCATCTAGAAAATCATTCACGATTCCTTCAATGCCTGAAATTTAGTCCGCCGCTCTAATTTTCAAACGAACAGTTGCCAAAAATAAAAAGTGACAATAAAAATGAAGAACCGCCTTTATTCGACCCAACAATTCGTGACTTCAAAGAATATTTGTCAATAACTCCGTGAAAGCCTATTATTAGAATCCACAAAATCAATATAAAGAAACTTGGCCGAAGAAATTCAAGGAGACGAGCCGCGGCCCTTCATTCATATTTTTATCCCGCACACCTCCGCGCCGCGCGCTCCAAATCCTCGAATCCGCTCTCGCGCTTGGCGAAGCAGGCACCAAGCTCGAGAGCGCAAAACGCAACGCCGAGCCAATTGAAAGAGGAGGAAAGCTCTCGATCGAACGTCGGCGTGCAATTGCAACCGCGATACGAGCGAAAAGAACGAAACAAAAAAAAAAGAAGCGCAAGCGAGTCAACGTAACTCTGCCTCGCGCTCTCGGCCTGGAAACAACCGCGCGAGGCAGCACCGTCGACGTCCTCCAAGAGCGAGAGAGAGAGACGGAGGCGCCGCTGCACCAGATGCGGCCAGGAGACGGGCAGAGCGCACGCGCCTCTAATCAGCTGATCCGACACGTGCTCGACTCCTGTCAAATCGATTATTTCAAGGGGCTCTCTCTCTCTCTCTCTCTCTCTCTCTCTCGGCCAGCGCCGCGAACGCGTAACTAGACTCTCTCTCTCCGTCTCGCTTTTTTCGTCGCGCTCGCGCGGAATTCTCGCGAACTTGACCCGGCCGCCGTTCTCCGTGGCCTGTGTGCATGCATCGTAGTCCTGCATGCGGTAAATCTGGCGCGTGCGTGAATCGAGCCTGCGCCCTGCGGGGGGACGGGAAAGAAAAAAAAGAAAAGAAAAAAAACTGACGCGAGTCCGACACGCGGAAAATTACACGGCTCTCCGGCCCTAAAACGCGCGCGCGCGCGGCGCTGACGTAAGGAGAGCGCGCCGCGCGCGATTGGAAAATCATTGCGGGTTCTCTCTCTGCCGAGCGAGCAGCGCCGACGGAAAAGGATATATAAAGCGCTTTTTAACGGCAGTGGCTTTTCGTTTTGCGCTGCCGGGAGCGGGCTCGTAATACGAGACGTGACAAGTTCGCCTTCCGTAAGGAGGCACACGAGAGGGGAAAGTTAGCCAGACGCGCCGAGATTGCAAATTGGGCTCTCGGACCAGGTGGGATTTAAATGGACAAACTCTCCGAGGGCTTTGTGCTGCGATTGGGGAATTGAAAACGGAGGATCGTTCATTTTTTTTTGTCTTTTTTTTTTCGTTAACAGCGGCTTCTCAAACAATTCGAGTGCGTCACTCAAGGTAACAAAGTAATGAGTATTCCTCGCTCGCGAGTATTGAGTAACAATCCACTTGATTCACGCCGGTGACTGCTTGATTGGATCATTCGCTTAAATCAAGCATTTGCAACAAGAACTTATTGTTTAAATGGATAAAAAAAGCACTTTTTTTTGTACGCACAAATAAAGTGTAAGAGAAATATAGGCGATAAATAAAAAATTCGTGAAATTTTTCTGTTTCCGTTGATTGCTTTTTTTAAAAAGATCTTTATACATCTGGACAATCGAAATCAAGCCGCGCTTTTGCAAGCCCAAACGTATAACCATCGCATTACTGTATCGAACCCGGCGCTCCTAATAAACAGCTGATTAATGCAATTAACTTTAATTAACACACAAAGACGCGGGCATCCTTCGTGAGGCAACTGTCGGCGGCGGCGGCGGCAGTGCACGAAAGAGCCAAGAGAGAGAGTGCCCACCGAATCGCAATATCTCGGAATAATTACGAAAGGCGAGGAGAGTTGCGGCATCGCGCAATTGTCGTGTGCGGAGATTCGAGAATGCCTGGCATCTTTTCTATCCTCCTCCTCCTCCTCTGTGTGTGTGTCTGCCGCGCGGCACGTCGCGGCGTGTATGCACAATGCGCCGCCGCATTGCATAAATCTAGGCGCGCGCGGAGCCTTTATAATAGCAACGAGGTCGAAACTGATTATGAGAATTGGCCTCGCGGATGAAGGTGTCCGATACGGGGTCCCTCTTTTTTTCCACGAGGCGATGCGCCGCGAACGTCGGGGAACGTTCGAACGGGGATTTTGGGACGCTCGGGGCTTTTCACTGGGTCGCGTGACACTTTGGCGCACCGACCAAAGTGTCCAACGGTATTACGCTGCGCCAGGAACGTTCGAACCTCGATACGACATCACCGGTTTTCGCGGAGTTATGGTGTTTTCGAGTCTTATTATTGTGACGAGATGACGAAAAGAGGCAGTGCCGGTTGGACGATGACGACGTGTAATTTTAACAGCAGTCTCACTGTGACGTCATGGCAAAACTTTAGACTGACTAAGCCGTCCGCGTTACTTCTGTCGGATAAATAAGAAAGGCTTCTTCTTTTTTTGCGGAAGTTTTTTGCTTATGCGATTGACTCTGCCGATCGGCGAGCGGCGGCTTTCCTCGAGTCCGCCGCGGAGAGGCACCAAACGCAGATTCGAATATAAATTTAACCGGGACGAGGTTTACGTCCGCGCGCCGCGCTGGATTCTGCACAATACCGCCGATTCTATTCTCAGTGCCGATGGGAAATGAAATCGAAACGAGCCCGCGGAGAGACGAACGCGAGCCCACCAATCGGCTGCCGATCAGCGCAAAGCAGAATGCATCCGCCTCCCGGTCTCCCCGCGCGGCCTCGGCGCGTAATTGAATTTCGGCCGGCGTAAATTCGCCGCGTTGCAGCTGAAAGATTCCGCGTCGCGACCCGCTTGGCCCTCGAGCGAGGCGCAGAAAACGAGCGTCGCGGCGAGGAGAATAATTAGTTATACGGTCGAGTGTCGGCCGGCTGGATCGCCGCGAGTAAAGGGAGCTCTTTAAACGATGTAACTCGAATACGCGTTTCCGCGAGGCGCGCGCGTAAGCGCACGAAGAACGTCGCGGGCAAAGCCACTCGCGAGCGAGAGAGAGAGAGAGAGAAGCAGGCCAATGTAGGTCAGCTCGTTTACACGATTGTGTGCGCGCGGCCCCGCTCACTGCTGCTGCTGCTGCTGCTGCGGCTGTTGCTCAGGCCTGATTTGTCCGCGATGTGTACTTTAAGGTTAGGGGGAAGAGCAGCTTTTTCGGTGTAATTTGTTTACGAGTAGCTTTGGGAATTTGGAACACGGTTGGCTGAGGGATTCTTGGGAGGGAACTAGGAAGTAAGCTCTCAAGTTGGTATTTTTGGAGCTTGGTATTCGGGAGCTTTATTGGATAGCTGGTGCTTTTAAGTTTACCGAAAGATGTTAAAGTATTAGAAACAAAGGAAATTGATTATTTTTTTCGGATAATTTTCAGCTGACAATATTTTTTTAGTGAAGATACACGAGACGATTTACACTTGTTACACTGAGAGAAAAAAAAGAGTAAAAATTACTATTTTGTATCGTTATTTCAGATATGAGAAGAAAAATAAGAATATTTACTATTCAGATCAGTAGAAAAAAGTAATTTTTTACTATTCAGCTAGTAAATATTAGTATTTTTCTGCTCATATCTACACATTTCCATTTTAATATTTACTATTCATAATAGTAAATATCCTTATTTTTGTTCTCATATCTAAAATAACGATACAAAATAGTAATTTTTACTCCTTTTTTTCTCTCAGTGTATAATAATCTATTAAAATCATAAATTCTCAATAATTACAAATTCTCTTTTAACGCGCGTTCAATAATTTGTTATCGATTCTTATTGTTGCCAAAAATTTGCGGAGCATATAGTCTTTCACGTTAAAATATTTTTAGCAAAATAATAGCAGAGTACGTCGACTAACCGCGCAAAATATTGAAACTAGTCCCTCGAGTTTTCTAATCGAAGATCCCCCAGAAGCCCCTCCCCCCGTAAAAAAAGTCCAGTAAAAAACTTGTTGTCTACCGCACGCGCAGACTGTCGGTATCCTCGTACGACGAGGATTTTACGGGCAACGTGGTAGCTCCGGACTTCGAGAGCTACGTAGTCTTCGCGCCGCTGCTCGATCCTTTGATCCGCGACTTGCACTGCGTGACCGCGAGCGGCGAGTTCCCCGACCAGCCCTCGGCCCGCTTCTTTCACGACGACGAGGCGGTGGACGTCAGCCTCTCCGACGCCAAGTACATCGACGAGACGATAGCCGTGCTGGAGGCGCGCAACCTCGACCCGAGCAACAAGTACATCATGGCCGGGGTCGTCGAGTGCACGCGCAACTTCGTCGAGCACCAGCTGCCCCTGACGATGAGGATAAAGGAGCTCGAGGACACGGAGAGGATCGTGACGAGCGCCCTCATGACGCCGGAGCTCACCGCCATCCTGGCCGAGGGCTCGAGCGAGGACGAGGCCGGCACCTATTACACCCTCAGCGAGATCATGGACCCCTTCAACGAGGTGCGAGTCAGACTGGCGGCCTCGGGCCTCCTACTGCCCATCACCGAGAGCGAGAACAGCGACGAGAGGAAGCTCCACGGGAAGCACTGGCCCTACGGCCGCGGAGTCTATCTGACCTCGGCGGGCGACTTGGCCGTCTGGGTGAACGTCCAGGACCACATTCGCGTGCTCTGCTGCACGAGCGAGCATCACCCCGGACAGCTGGGCAAGGCCTACGTCGGACTGGCCAAGGTCGTCAACATTCTCGACCACATGTTCGAGTTCAAACGCGACGCCAAGCTCGGCTTTCTGACCTCGAGGCCCTGCGCGATCGGCAACACCCTCAGGTTCGACCTGATCGTCAGGTTCGCAGGCCTGTCGAAGAAGCCCGAAGACCTTAAGCACCTGTGCGTCGTCCGAGGATTGAGGATACATCCGACCTTGCGTCGGGACACCGTCAGAGTGGGAAATCAGCAGAGTCTGTCTGTCGGAGAGCTGCAGACCTATCACGACTTTGACAGGGCGGTGCTCAACGTGCTGACTCTGGAGAAGGAGTTGGCGTTGAACAGTTCGCTCAAGATAGCCACCGTCATAGCGAATATATTTAAGAGAAGACGGCTGTCCGGCACGAGGAGCGTGAGGTCGTGATTACTTCGATTTGGAGCTTAGTTTTACGTCGCTATTTCGAAAAGACTGATTATCGACTTTTTATTTCATTTTTAATTCACGTGTTCAACGAGATGTCGATCAGCGTTAAGGACGAGTGTCGTTGTATATACATAGGTGATTTTATATAAAACTTAGACGTGTGGATATAGTGACAATTTTTTCTTTTTGTAAACCAATGAGCAATAAACGAAAGCTAGGACGAGGATCGCCTCGAGGCAACGTTCTGTGATAATTATTGGCAAATTTTAGGCACAAGAAAATAAATTTTGTTTGAGGGGGAAAAAAAGGGCAAGTCCATCAATTTGGAAAGATGTGTGAAACGAGACGAGCGTCGTCGTTTTAACGAATTTCGTTCTCGGGGATAGTAGATGTTGCTGCTCTAAGGGCTTGACGCGGAGTCAACTTTGTGGGTTAGTAATCTGAGAGATTCGATTTTATCTTTTTCGATATTATTTAACGGCGAGGCGATGCTTTGTCGCCACATTTTTACAAGATATTCTTTTAAATACGTTAGAGTTTCAAGTAACAAAAATTGACGTTAAAATATTGTAATTCGTAGCAACGTTACATTTTTTGAATGATATACTATATCAGACTGGTTTGAAATTTATTTTTAATAAAGGAATTCCTGGTAAATTCATGTTTCAAAAAAGGTCTAATAACCTTGAATTCACCAAAGACAATCAGTGAAAATTACAAGAAGCACATAGAAAAGAAGCAATTTGGGAATTGATTTTTTCAAGCCATCGGAACAACAGAAATTAGTGGCGACAAATTATCGATATCTCCCCCGTTCTATGTCACTCGCACTGAGCTAAACTACACTAATCAATAAATGTGACGCAGCACATATCTTTCCAACTTGATGTTTGGACTACAGTCGAAGTGCGACTTCTGCATTAACAATGAGAAAATAATTGTGCTCTTGACAAAAAGAACATTTTATAATTTTAAATACACTTCGATTGTAGTTTAAGAATACATTAGAAACCATTCGATTTTGAATGTACTTTGAATATAACAGTAATACACGGAGCGCATTGTTAACCCTTCTAATGATCGAAATCGAGTGCGCGGGCTTCGCGGCATACTGTACGCTTCTGATTGTGCGTTCGCTAAAATGCTGAAGTGCCTTTTTTTAATTTCAGAGAAGAATTATATACGAGCCTGCCGTTACATTGTGTGCACTTTCATTTTCTTGGCATCTTTCGTTCGCAAGTTTATTTTATGATTTGCTTAATAGTCGTTGTAGATCTGTTTTTTTTAAATCACCGAATGTTTTCTCCTAATATTGTTTGATTGTTTATCTGTCTGTATTACGTTTTAATATTTGTGCACCTTATTGCTTATTTGCAGCTAAAATATAAAAAAATTGCTATATTATTATATTTTAACGTGCATAATTAAACTGATATAACAAAGAATTCTTAAACCTGGCATTTTCAGATCTCAAAATTTTTCAAGACGAAGAAGGACGTTACTTAGCTTCATGTAAGTATTTCGATACATGCCTATAGTTTTATGAAATTTGCTACAATAATGATGAATGCTCAAATCTCAATTTTCTTTATCAGCGCTAGGCGATCCATTAATAAAAGGTTTAACGGAAGTAGCAACTGCTCGACCCAAAGATCCTGTTACGTATCTCGCCACTTACTTGTACAATTTTGCAAATCAAGATAAACCGAAAGGCAATGAAGAGGTAATTTTTAAATTCAACTTTTATCTTCATTGATTATTGTCTCACAATTAAAGCATGTATTGATTAAGGGCGCAAACATATTAATAATTCCTGAGACTGAACAAGACGGAGAAGAGGAGAATGAAATTGGAAATCAAGAAATGACGAATGATAATAATAAGGATAATGATAACGACGATGGATATCCTCAAAGTCCAGATTTGGATGGTCCGGAATCTCTTTTTGCAGAAACCGACAGAGTACGCGTTTCACGTCAACTTTGAACGTAATTAAAAGCAACATTGATTTGCCATTTCTCAATTGTTTTAATTTTAGGACGAAAACGGGCAGAGCTCTTTACATTTCGCGGCGAATCGGTCTCATTCGAAAGATGGACTTTATCATCTTCTGCAAGAAAATCAGATCAACATCGCGTGCAGAGATTCCCGATATAAGACGGGAAGGGACGTTGCAGAAGCGGCAGGCCACAAGGAAAACGTTCAGGAAATCGACCGATTTGTCGTTTATCTTGCAGCGCGAGGTAAATAATTGCTCAATTATTGTTTGTGCAATTTAATTGTTGGAACACTCTTGAATGAAGAACGTCGAAATATGATTTCTAGGAGAGACCGATAAACTGGTAGAGCTGTTGATGGAAGGTTACGACCACATCTTGGACTGCGAAGACGAAGGGAAAAATATTATTCAAATAGCAGAGGAGGAGGGGAACACGTCTACCGTCGAGTTTCTCAAATCCATAAAAAATTACACGGTAAGAATTTGTTCGACAATCTATACGTCTCTGCTAAGGATAGACCTTTACGTCGCTTCACGATTACCACCACTTGCAGGAGCTGAGAAACGAAATTCACCGTGCCATAAGAGCGGGAAACGCGCTGAAAGTGCGCGAACTCCTCGAGATGAACGGAGACGGGGCTCGGCTCCTTGCGCTCGGAAAGAATTCGACCGGCCGCTGCTCCTTGCACGTCGCCGTCCTGCACGAGCACGAGGATATCGTGCGTTACATTGCCAAAAATCATCCGGAGACGCTGCAAGTCGGTGACAATGTAAGCAATCGTTTTTAGATTCAACCGTCTTCGGAAAGTAGTTTCTTTTTTTAAAATGGTTTTTCTATACTGTTTTGAGTTTTAATTTAGTTGATATTATTGCTTTCCGTTAAATGAATATTACCTAATTTCAAGAAGGGAAATAATTGATTATTTTTTGCAGCTGGAAAGAACTGCTTTACACTATGCAATGGGAGTACCTTCGGTCGAGAAGATGAGTTCTATTTTGATAAAAGCTGGAGCAAAACGAGTACAGAAAGATTTGGTAAGTTACTTATTAAATATTAAATAGTTTCTTAAAACTAAATACCTCAGTTCTCTTAAAATTAATATCTGTTAACAGACGATATTATAAAAAATATTCATTGTGCTTTATATCGTTTTTAGCGATCGCGACAGCCGACTTACTATTTTATGAACAAAACCGACATCATGCAACTCCAGGAAGAAGAACAGTCTACGTAATGACGTCGACGAAGCAAGTAAATGGTCGAGAAGCTTGCGCTACCAAAACATCAATTTTATTTACAAACGAAAAAACAAAAAAATATTCTTTCTACCAAATAAGACCACATAGCGAAGGTTCGATAGATTAGTTTATATAAATGCATTATTTGTGTAAATACGCACGTCTCTTCGACGTCGTTCAAAAATAAAAAGTTAAATTAAACTATTAATACTTGACTTGAAATACATTTTTCTTCGCCCTTCACGACCGAATCAGCCTCCCCTCTCATTTCTTCGCGAGAGTCCGTTTACTGCGCTGATTCTTCACGGGCAATTCGGGGAGCCTCGTTTGACTGTCGTTGTCGGAATCGTCGCTGCCGCTGTTGATAAGTGGCTGCCAAGGGGTGGGATTGGTGAAGGCTGGTTTAGCCTTTTGATGAGCTGCAACGAATCGGCACTCGTCGTTATTTATTTTATTCGTTCGGTCCTGCGGGACGAAATTCCGAGAGAAAACTTACGCAGCAATCCTTGCGTCGCGGGTCTCGGAATATTTTTAGCTTTCTCGCGCCACTTTTCATACGCCTTTACACTCTCTTGCAGTCTCCTTTGCTTTTCTTCCTCGTCCCTTTTCTGCTTCTTTAACTGTTCTTTTTCTGCTGCTATTGAAATATTTACATTTCTCATCCATCAACCACGTTAAATATTAAAACTCTAAAGTACGACATTCTCGAACGATTTCAACCGCTCTAAAGTAAATCAGAATATTATAAAAATTCTAGAGTGACCTTTCTGCTGCTCGGTCTTCTTGCGCCTCCAGTGCTTGAGATAGATGCTTTTCGCCATTTTAGCCTTGTCCTGAACGTCCTGTATCCTCTCGCGCAGGTCCTGCTCCTTCTCGGCGATCTTCTTCTTGAGGAGCTGCTCCCGCTTCTTGCGCTCGAGCCAGTCGATGTAGCACTTGTAGTCCTGGCGCTCCTTCTCCTCGCGCTTACGCTTCTCGAGCTCCTCGAGCTCGCGGCGCTTGATCTCGGCGCGGCGCTGCTCCTCCTTGCGGCGCTGCAGCTCGCGCTGCTTCGTGCTCGCCCAGTCCTCGTACGACATTTTGTGGTTCAGCGAAGTGGTGCTGAGTCGATGGTGGCTCGGCGTTAAATTTAGGAACGTCTGTGAAACCGTGATGCCTTCCGCCATCGACATGCTGTCGCTGAATTAAGAGAGCTTTTTTTATTCAGCTGTTTTCAATGAGCTGTCTATATCTTTCTGGATTATAAAATTGTTGCAGTATTTGGGATTGAACGTGTCCTACGCGAAAAGGACTCTGTACGTCAGTTTATATATTTCTATATATAGACAAAAACAAAGGTGTGTAAAATTTTTTTTTGTGATACTTATTTATGGATATGTTCGACGCCCGCGGTAGTTCAGTAAAATATTCCAAGTTAATGAGTCCATTCCATTCAATTTTACAGTTTTAACGTATTTTCTATGGTGTTTGACAATTATAGTATATAACATTAAAACAAAATTTTTATCTTGCGATTATTAATACAATAAGCAAATCAACATCATCGCACTTTATACGTGTTCAAGAATGCATCGATCAAATAAGTTTTACACGAAACAAAATGCAAACGGGAAGCGTACTTGTGCTGATCCATCGACTCGCAGTCCTCCTCGTCGGTATCGACGATCGTAATCTGATCGTCCTCCTCGTCGTACTCGTCGAACATTTGGCAGCGCTGCTCGGTGGAAGAGGTCGTCTTCCTCGTCAGCGGGGACCTGGCCACGTCCCCGTTGCTGTAGCTCCATTCCTGGAGTCGACTGTGCGGCTTGAGGCTCAGCTCCGAGAACTCGTCGCTCAGGTGGATCGAGTCGCCGCAGCCGATTTCCAGGGTCTTGCGATTATGCTGCGAGCCGTCCGGTGTCGAGCTTGAGATGCGCCTGTAAGAACTGATCGTTTTAATACCGGAAGTAAAATTGATATGTAAAAAAACAATGACGAGAAGTTAATGTGAATTAAATTTAAACATAACGATTTCAAATTAGCTCCGTCTTACTTCGCTGCGTAAAAAGTACATAAAAGTACTGATGAATATACAGTCTATCAATTGCGCAAGATCTTTAAAAATCTTTAATCTAAATATTACAAAACACAAAAAGTAAAAAAGTGCCCCTCAATAAAAAAAAAAAAAAAAAAAAAAAAATTGATCGCTTAAAGCGCGAAAGTGTCACCCGTCGATTTAACGAAAGCAAAATTGTACGAACCAGGTGGAGGATCCCTCGTTGGTGGGCTCGTCGTCCTCGTCGTCCGCCTCGGAGTAGGACTCGAGCTGGTACTCGGACTTGGAGCGCGTGGCCCTCGCGGCATCGTAGCCCCGGTGCTGCTCGAGGTGTCGGAGCACGAGGGCCGCGTGCTCGGAGTAGGTCCGCTTCAACCCGTGGCCGGGCCAGCTGGACTCTTCCTCCTCCTTGCTCATGCTCGCCTAATGCAGGCCTGTCACCGTGTTACGCGAGACATCCGTACTGAACTGCACGCTGCCGCTGCTCCTTTGTTTTGCCGTTCGCACCACCTGCTCCGGATTTCGGAAGAACCGCCGGAGGATCCGAGATTTTTTTTTTATTATGCTGAACGCAACAATACGAATTTTATTATTGGACAACGGCGTCTTGAGTGAGTTATCGGGAGTTAGATACGCATTTCGATTAGAACTGAGAACAGTGATCATTGTTATATTTTAAATATTTTTTTATTTTAATTTGTTGTTAAAGGTCATTATATTTTTTAAATTTTTACTTATATCCCGGCGCAGAATTAGTCGCAGAATCCTTATTAATCTCAACAAAATACTGAAGTCATTTACAAATTTATATCGCAAAAGACTCCATTTCAATCTTTCTTTGAAAATCGAAAACATCCAAATTTTTGTATAATTTGCAGAGGGTAGTAAAAACACATTTTCAACTCGGCAGCTACTTCTGCCTGGATTAATTTGTCTCAACTTAAATTTCGAATTCGAATTATAATATTAAGAAAAATATATCTACTTTTAATGAATAAGACATCGTTTTAAATAATGTTTATGACCTAATCTAAGAAGACCTACAAAAAATCCTACTAAAAATTACGTTTGAAACACCTGCAATCAATCCAAAAAACCGCGATTTTTACTTACTCTGAATTACAGAAACGTACAATATACTTTCCAACAGCAGATTCATCAAACTCTGTATAACAATTCACACAGTGATAATCACGGCAATAAAATTATCGATCTTTTAATCTACAACAGAGAGCCCAAATAATAAAATAACTCTGACATTTTTTATCATCTTACATAACACTTATTATAAAGAAAACTATTTATCAAACACTTATAAGACTCTTGAAAAACTTTATTAAAGTTGTACCTGTAATTTAATTAAATGCAAAAAATACTTTTAACTTTTCTATAAGGATCCCTCCATGCCATTATTATCTAACTTATATATTTCTTCCTCCCCTTGTATAAATGTAACAAATGTAATAAAAATTTGAATTATATAGTTTGGCAATGCAATTTATGACAGGAAAAATTTTGCTTAAAATTGCATTCTAAAAGAACTCAACTTCAGTGCAGATAAGAAAGAAAAAAGAAAATATATTTTATAAGAAAAATAATAATAATTTATTTAGTATAAAAAAGAATTATTTAACAATTTTTCTATTACAGTCTAAAAAAATAAATTTTGAATTTTTCATGCACCAGTTTTCTACAATTTTATAAAGGATGCAAAATAATTATTTTAATATTTATTTTACTATTAAACTATTTTATAAAAGGATTTTTATAAAATTCTTATTCAATTAAATTATATTACATAGGTATTTTACAAGTGACTAAATTAAAAAAATTATCAAGATAATTTTTGAAATAGTAGTTTTTCTATGGCATTCGACGTTGTTACGTATTATCAGTTTCTATTCTTTGTCTATTTGTGGGGTTCTGAAAACAAATTATAGATATATTACTAATGTGCTCAATTAAAAGTCATTTTCTTTATAGATATTTGAATTACTGATACCTGTTCTGTAATTGGTGACGAAGGTGGCGAAAAAGGTTTCATGTAATTTAAAGGTTTTATACTGACTTGGTTATTGCTTGTACTCGGATGATTTGTGTACGTACCATTATTTAAACCTGTAATCTAAACATCGACATATATTTTATTAAATTTAATGAAAAACTTAATTATTCATGTAATTACCTCATGACAAGATCTTTTCCTTTTTCTAGAAATAAATGTATTTTCATCATCGTTGCTTTGTACATTTTCATCAAATTTAGTTTGAGAAAGTGTGCTACCTTTAAATTTTGCTGAAAACATACAATCTTTCATCATTTTTGTGAATAATAAAATGTTTATTAATTTATCATTTTTGACTTATTCATAATTAATTTTTAAACGCTAAGCTGTTTTATAAATGACCTTGTGAGTTTGATTTATTAATTACAAATTTTCAAGTATAAAAAATGTTTAAAAAATAGTAATAATTTAGAAAATTTTCAAACCTTCTTTCTTTTTTTGAAAATGTGGTTGCCTCTCGTTAGCAATGGTAGTAGTTAGTGATAAACTATTAGCAAATGTTGTAAAGGCTGTCTTTCCTTTTAGCCTTTGAAAAAGAGGAATTAATCTGCGACCTTCTAACGTCCATTCTGTATCTGTATTTGGCCCAAATAATCTGAAATTAACAAATTTAGAAGTTAAATAGCAACAAAAAATAAATTACATATATAAATATATAATACTAACTGTTCTGCTATTAACGACAATTTATCATCATTTACAGCTCTTCGAATTTCAGCTTGATGACGTTCATTGGATATGTGCAAGGCAGTGGCTAAATCTCCTAATAACTTTTGTTTTCCCTCAGTTAGAGGACCTTGTGCTCTTAGAGCTGATACCATTTTAGCATATGCATCAAGCTCTGAAATAAAAATTAGATTTTTATTATAAATTTAATATACACATGAGTAAAATTTAATTTTTAAATTGAGAATCCATGTTATTAATCACTATTGAATAAATGTGTTAAAAAAAATTATTTTATTTTAAAGAATTATTTTTATCTCATTATTTCATTGTTAAATAAAAAGTAACACTTTTTGTTTGGTTTATAAATTCATAATAATTTTTTTTTAAATAATTTCTTACCTAAAAATCGCAAATATTTTCTACATTCATCTCGAGACATTTCAAAATATAATAATAATTTTAATGTATAATTTGTGTAACAAAAGAAATTGTATTTTCAGTCAGAAACTGAAATAACAATTTATAAACATTTGGCTATCATCAGTTAAATTTCAGTATTATTTATTTAAAGTCACAAGTTTTATTATTTATTAAACTAATGTTATTTTATTACACTTGTTAAACATTTTGGATGCACTTATTAAATACATTAATATAAATATTCCTATTTAAGAGAGTAGTTTTGTTGTTGCCCATAATCAAAGCTTCTCAAACTCTAACCTCAAATGCGCAATCTGGATCATATATTAACTCAAAAAAGAGACCCAAGAATTTCTCGCCACTTTTGTAAGCGGGACTTTCAAAATTTTATGTACAAAAATTTGGGTTAGTATTATGACTATTTTTTATTCCTCTTCAATTGTCTAACTCTTTACGAACTTTAATTTTTATTGTGTATATTTTATAAATTTTAAATCTTAAAAATATACTTTTCTACGTTTTAAAAAAATTATTATTTATAAGGTCAGTCTTAGTTATTTATTTAACATATAAATTCTGAGCTATTAAGTCAGGAACATAATTTCTTATAGTTATTAAAATTTACTTTTCTTTCCATTAAGTTTACTTTTGATTGTATATGCAGATGTACCTATATTTATATGTTCATTTATATCATTAAAGATAAGATAAAATTTAAATTTAAACGCTTTTTTTAATTTTCATTTTAATACAGAATGCGGCTTTTTGGAGCTCTGAATAGTAACAAAAAAATTTAAAACAAAAATTGAAAAAACATTTTTACTATGTAATACATTTTTCATTTTTTAGTATCTTACAAAACTGGTAGTAACATAATCTTATATTAAACGATGACATTGGGGTATATCGGGTTTCGCATGAAAATAATTACCATAAACCCACGATCATTTAACAACGCTAATAATGGTATCAACAGAAAAATTGTATTTAACTCTGGTGTTTGTATGTGATACCCCGCAGCGATTCTACGTACGCAATTCGTGCAGTAGTACACTACACCTGCTTGCGCGCATGACGGCGCTGTAGAAAGATGAAGTGAGAGTCCAGTAGTGGGTACAACATTTTTAAATGTTTCTGTGAGACGCTAGTATTTATTCACGAGTCGTAAGCTCAATTCAAAAGGTGTCATACGTTTGTATTTTCTCATTTATTTATTCGCCATCGCAGGATTTTTCCAAGTGGACAAAAACCATGATAGAAGAGTACATCAATCACGACAGTGCAATGGTCGATGTGACCAGTGCTCATGCTCAAACCACAGAACTAAATCTGTGCGAGAATTTGGAATACTGGATGACACGCCTGCCGCCAGCAGTGCGCGCAGTTCCTATTGTTCAGCTGGCTATTCCGGGTAAATTTAAATTCTCTTACATTCGGCAGAATTATTAAAAATGAATTTTTTTTAACAGAATTGACTTAAAAAGAATTCGTTTGGGTAATAGTTTTGCCGTCTGGAAGTTAGTATTTTAATTATTACTTTTAAAGTATTATGTTTATTATTTTAATCCAAATAATATTCTACTTAAAAATTTTAATTGTTTTATAAACAGAAAATTTCTTAAAAATAATTTATTTTTATTCTCTTAGAAAATCAAATTATGATATTATTTTTAATAATATTTTTACGTTTCATTGAATAGTTGGTAATAGTTTGTGAATTATGGTAACAAAAATTTTCTTTAAATTTGCTCATACAAATTTTTTTAATGAAATATGTGATTCAGAACAAAAAATATTAATATTTTTCAATTATCTATTAACAAAGAAAAGAAAAATCGTAAAATAAACTTTTTTTTGGTGTAAAAAAATGATCATTATAAATTATAATTTTTATAAAATTTTGATATAAAAATATTATGTAATTTGGCCTTTGTAACTTTGTGTATTAGTAAAATACGTCCGATTTTAGTTCTTTTAACATAAGTTATTACTTGTTATGAGCAATTAATGTTCAACTATAAAGCAAAGTAATTTTGTTAATTACGTATTTTTAAGCTTGCTGTTTTTCGTAAAAAATGAAGAACTTTAAAATAATTACATGAGTTTTAAAGTTCTGATAATTACAGGAGTTTTAAAGTTTTTAGTTTTTTAAAAGCCGAGAATTTTTATTTAATTTGTAATATCAATAAATATCACTTTATTAATATTAATAATCGCTTTGAATTAAGTTAACAATATTTTGTTATAAACGTTTAATAATTCTTGTACCCAAATTTTCGAAATAAAATATTAAAGTTTTAATAAAATCTAATTAATTAAAAATTAATTTTTTTCTGATCTTTAGCTGTAAAATCCTTATTCAAATATTTCTTTAATGATTCTTTTTAATGACTATATTAATTTGAAATAAATTATTACTTATTTATCTATAAAGCATGGTTTTAGATTTTTTCAGAAATAGCTGATATATATTCTTAATAAAAATATCATTAAAATTTTTATTAAAGAAGTATAATTTAATTCTTAAATCAGATGGTATGCAATATCTTTAAGTTATTATTAAATTAAATCTAAGATTCAAGAGTTTTTCTTTGTTCCTTCGTATCTTAAAGTGCTTGAGTAAACTATTTACATAATCCTTATGAGTCACTTTCAAAGTCAGCACCTGAAGTAATTACTGAATAATATCCTTAGTTAGAAGCAATTTTCTCACGATCGACTTCGCATTTCGAATACTATATGAACACTTGTATATAATAGGTTCCCACAACAGCATGACGTACACTATTGAAAGAAACGATGATGTTGGACCTGACAAGTCAGAAATAATAATAAATTTGGCTCGTTGTTTTCCAAGCATAGTGAAACCTATCATTTTCAACTGGTCTGTGAACCAGGATGTCAACGTTAAGGAGCAACTCAATGGCGGTATTAGATATCTAGATCTGAGAGTTGCTACAAAAGGTATCGATCGCAATATTCATTTTTTACATGGACTTTATGGAGCGGAAATAACGAAACCACTTCAAGAAATCGCCGACTGGCTTTCTGCTCATCCCGACGAAATAGTAATTTTAGATTTCCAGCATTTTTATAGATTCAATGAATCCGATCACAAAAATTTAATAGATAAAATAAAATACATTTTTCGTGGGCAATTATGCCCGATTTGTCCAATTAAAAACATTTCTTTGAAACGGTTAAATATGGAGAAATATCAGGTTTTAGTTGTATATAGAAACATTACTGCTCGTAATTATAATAATTTATGGCCTACTAGTATATGGCCAACACCTTGGCCTAATACAGTATACCCATCTCGTTTAATAAACTTTTTAAATATGGGTCTAAAAATAAGATCACGAGACATTGGATTTGTTTCTCAGTGTTTATTGACTCCTAATAAGACATATGTTGTAAAGCATATTTTTGGAAATTTACGAGAAAGTTTATTCCCAAGTATAAAAAAAGTTACGTTGCCTTGGATTAGCGAAAATTCTCCTGGAAGTGGAGGAATGAATGTTGTTATAACTGATTTTATATCTACCAACAATTTTTTGTTTCCAAAAACTGTAATTCAGCGCAATGTAACTTTTTTAGAATCTCAATATTATTTTTAAAAATTTCATGTAAAGTTTGGGATGTTCATACATGTACATACGAAATATATTGATGAAATAAGTATTGCTTTTTCCATTTTTATAATTAATGTTGTAAATATTTTTATTAAAGTTTGGACTGTACTAAGTGCAGTTTTATGACAAATGAGTATTTACATATATAAGAAACTATACAAAGTGTGCTCACGAAATGTGTATTTTATGGCATAAATTATTATTTTCAATTTTTTAATAAAATTATTGACTGAATAAGATAACTGCACCTATTCCTTTAACTGGACACAGTTCAGCCTTTAAGTTATTCTATGCTTATTAGTCCTTTTAAAAATAAAAATGTAAATTCATTTTACATTATATAAAACAAACACGCCCTAAAATTGCATACTATATCATTCACAAAGGTAAATTTTTTAATACAAATGTATCAAATTAAAATGTTTAATACAAATGTATATGCATTTCTTAATAATCATCACAATTATAATCAAGAAATGTTAGTACGAAGCTCTTTCTCAGAAGCTTTTTCTTCAGGTCACAATGCTTTCACTTTAAGTTGCTTCATTCTCGGAGCTCGTTTCTTTGCAAGTCTCCGTTGTTCTTTCTCTTCCCACTTTCTTTGTTTGTCAGGATCTTCTTCTTGAAGAATACGTTCTTTTTCTTGTCGACGGCGTTCTTCACGTCGCGCGGCTGCAGCCTCAGCTCGTGCAGCATGTGTAGTCTTTAAAAATGCTTCTTCTACTTTTTGTCGATTTTTATCAGTCTTACTTTTACCCTGAAAATATATAATACATTTTAAAATTAAAGCGCTTATCGGTAAAAATTATTTTTTATGTTAAGGAAAAATAAAATAGCAACAATTGCAGATTCTCAATCGTTTACAAAAAGCCTGAATTTCCATATGAAAAACTCAAAGAAAATAAAGACAAAATCGATATGAATTCCAGCTGGAATCAGAGTTCCATTCAAATAAAAGCTAAATTATATTTGAAATTGAAATAAAATAAGAATTTTCTAGCAGTAGTTTTTAACTATAATACATATATAAAAGGAACTTTTAAAAAATTTTAAAATAAAACTAAAAAATTGGGGAAATTGCAATATGCTTTTACATCCCACATGTATAATATGCTTCATTAAAAATTTATGATTGAAACTTGGAAAATATAATTCAGAGTAAATAAATTAATATATAAACATTTATCATTCACATCTATGAATACATATTTATGCAAATAAGATATAAAGAATCTTTATAAATTATAACTTGGGAAAATTACGGAAAACCAAAAAGTTGATTCAATCATAAATTTTTAATGAAGCTTTCAGTATTAATATGTTGAATTACCTCTTTAGAAAGTTTGAATCGACGTAACTTATCGAGTAAGTAAAATGTTAATTGCAATAATGGTCTAATTTTTTCTTGAGTTTCGTTATTTAGACGACCTTTGATGCTAATGTTCAATCCAACCAACAGAACTCTCTTTACCTCAGGCATGGTTAACTGACTCGAATCTCTAAAAGTTAAAATATAAAGTTTTTGTAATTAAATATATGAATTTAAATTAGTTTGATTTAAGAAATCTTACTCTTGTTGTTTTGGTCCACTATATTGATCACTTATGTGAATATAATCTATATATTGTGTATATTTATTAAATGCTTGGAGAACTCTAGTATCTAAAATAGCAGATGTGGCTTCTGAAATTTCAGACATAACACAGAATCCAGCTGGTAAATTGAATTTTTCTCCAGATCTTTTTTCAGGACAATAAACACTGATATCTGCCATATCTTTTGTTAAATGTACAGCAGTTCTTTTGGCAGCTATAGCCAAAACAAAATTGTCAGTCTCGTCTTTGGCTAATTCTATTCTCAAATGAGCTTGATCATTTTGAGGACGTACTATTTGAGATAGTACAGCCACCAAATCCTGTCTTTTAATTAATTTCAGTTCTATTAATAAAGATTCACACCCAACTCTACCAGAACAATAAATACTGTATTGAGATTCACTTTCTTTGATAGGTCCATTAAGTATACCTTCATCATTGGTTTTTCCAGTATCACCAACGAGTGAAAAATTTTCTAAAAGAATTTGTTTGTGATCTTCATACCAGGTTTGAGCAATGCGGCAATTTTTTGATTTGCCTGCAATATAATTTATAAAATACACAATTAAACCAACTATCATCAGAATTTCAAGGTAAAAGCTATCCCATCTTGCACGCAAATGAAGGGGAACTTTGGTAATCGTTAAAGTTGATGGCTCTTCAATTTTGGCATCAGAATTTCCTCCCGTTAAATCTAACCCCTCAAATTCTTCTTCATCTTGAAAATGATCAAATTCATTATCTACATCTTCAACTGATATATCATCTTCTTCATAATTATTGATTTCCTTTTCTAAGTCTTCAAATTGAGCTGAAAGACGATCAGCTGTTGGAATTACTCCTTCATTTGGTTTTTCCTCTTCAAAATCCTCAAATTCTGCAAATTCATTATCTTCTAGAGGTTCTTCTTTAAAGTTAACAGCAGTTACCCACAAATTTGTACCTACTAAGATAATATGAAGTACAACTAGCCACAACTTCATTTTACCTGTAACAATTATTTAATTACATATTACGAAACATATAATATATATTTCATAAATAAATATTCCATAAATTTTGTAAAAACTTCATTAATTTTATATCACGTGTTATTTAATAACACAAGGGCTTTAAAACTTAAAAAGTCAAAGAATTATTTTAAGAATGTTACTGGATGATAAATTACTCAGTCACATACCAATTGTAATTCATAAAAAAAGATTAAAAGTTCTATTTATTCAAATATCTCGGTGATATTGAATAATAACAGCTAAAAGATAAGTAGTAAGACAGAGTAACAGAAATTTAACATTACCTAAAAATACTAACGATAATGAAAATCACATAAAAGGTTTATAAAAAACTGAAGGTTGAAACTAGCGAAGCGATCGAGTCAGGTGCAGTCAGTACATCGGCATCAGAGATCATTTCTATCAGCACGGCAGGGTCAGGCACGTCTACACGTCACACGTATAGCTGATGACGCTGATATAGAAGAGTAGGAGTGACTTGCACTCTGTGAAGGTAGACGCAATTGAAGTCAAGTACTACTAGCATAGTGGCACTCCTGACTACTACGTAGTCAAACTAAACTTAATCGATAGCCGACATCTCGATAGTATTGACATCTGAATCTAATCTGAAATATGGACAACAAATTTTAAATTATTTTTAATTTTTAATTTTTAATTTTTAATTTTTAAATTATATTATATTATATATAATAATATAATATACACAAAAACCTAGTCTGCATGCATCGTTCATGAGTTATGTGTATCATCTTTGAAATCGTCATTTATTTTTTTGTTTCCTCTCATCTTAAAATATAAAATAATAAATAAAAACTGAAAAATTGAACATTTCGAGCTAGGTTGATTTGATATTTTCGAATCGACATTGATAATCACGGGGAATTTTACAAAATAAAAATTTTCTTAAAATAATGAATAAAAATATTAAAATTCAGAAAGCATTTAATATTGAACACATATAGTAGGCATATAATATGTTTCATAGTTCGCAAAATGATTTTTAAAAAAATCGTTATGATGCATGCCTACGACAAATTTGAATTAGTCAATTTTATGTATATTCTAAATTACTTATTTGTAAAATATTTTTTTTCGTACAAAATGTTTTTTCGTATATACTCAAATATCAATTTTATTTTTTGAGATTTAATTAATTACGCTAATGAATAGAAAAATGTATGTATTAATTTTAGTTATTATGTTATTTAAAGTTTTGTAATTTAATTCTCTAATTTTACTATATAATTTTATAAGTAAAATAATGTAATATATAATAGTTTCTGTCGTGAAACGTGCTTATTATGTATTATTGTATGGTTATATATCGCCATATCCGATCAAATAAATATATATATATATATACTTTAAAAAAGTTGTTTTTATACAAATTTTTAAAATAGCCTTAGTTAACAAGAAAAAACTAAAAAATAAGAAAAAGCAATTTTAAATTTAATAAATTAACTAAAATTGAGAAATGCAATCATATATAGCCTCATTTGTATTATAAATACATTATACAGGTAAAAGCCATCAAGGTAACTGATTGTTGATATACCTAGTAACGGTTGTTATTAAAGCTTTGGAATAGAACGTTGGGCTCATCAGCAGCGCCGCAGCTGCAAAGTCAGAAAGCGCAAACTCCTATCAGTGTCTGTCAAAACGTTGAATCGAGACAAATTACTACCCTCTGTGCCTCTATGCAGTCGTACCCTTGTAGTTGTTGCGCGAAATGCGGTACAAAGTGCAGCCGCCTCTTACAAAAGCATTAATCTTTAGTCGACTATCACTTTCATCAATTGGAAGAAGGACGATAAAGACGGTTTACGGGTTAAGTTGATGAACTCAAGACTCGAGAATCAATATAAGCAAGACTAAGGGGTGCGTGCCGAACAGTGTAGAAGACGGCTGCTACCGCAGCGAAACAAAGGATCGATACCGTTGTCCCTGCGAAGTTTGTCTAACGTAACTTTACAAAGCAGCAAGATAATTTGTATGTTAAAGTTTTATTTTTAAGATCTTTAATAGTGTGGTAAGTAAAATATTGCTGTTAATTAAAAGCGTTTTATTTTGTTTTGATTTTTGACAGATTCTTTGAATATTTCAGGTATAAATAAGCATCATGGAGAAAGCAGAAAGCCAATCAAAACCAGTGAAGAAAAAAACCAAAACAATAGTTCCAGCCATAGAAATTGCCACTCAATGTGTCCAGGTAGTTGTAAGATGTCGTCCTATGGATGATAAGGAAATTGCTCGAAATTGCACAAATGTTGTAGAGTTATTTCCCTCTAGAGGAGCTGTCGAAATTCGTAATCCTAAAGAAGATGTAACTAAAGATACAGTTAAAGTATTTTCATTTGATTCAGTATATGATTGGCATTCAACTCAGCAAGATATATACGAAGAAACAGTAAGACCATTGGTTTCATCTGTACTCAATGGCTTTAATGGAACAATATTTGCCTATGGTCAAACTGGTACAGGAAAAACTTATACAATGGA
>UCOM01000501.1:0-76616 GCA_900474385.1 Ormyrus pomaceus
TAATAATATTTACTATCTGAATAGTAAAAAATTGCTTTTTTCTACTGATCTGAATAGTAAATATTCTTATTTTTCTTCTCACATCTGAAATAACGATACAGAATAGTAATTTGTACTCTCTTTTTTTCTCTCAGTGTACTTTAGAAAATGATGCATACGTTATAATAGAATTTCATTGAATTTATAAGCTCCGAGCCTCGTTATTCTTTGATTAAAAATTGTTAAAAAATCATTAGCAGGGAAGCAATTAAACTACATTTAATAAAGCAAAAGCTCGAATTTATCGGGGGCCCGGCTGCACAGCTTATGCATAATTATTAGGAGCTTGCTATTCGCCGACAAATCGATCCATAAACTTGAACTACGATATCGCGTAATTCAACGCTCCGGGCTCTAATGACTAGTCGGCTATCGCCTCATTATCTAAAACGCGACTCGCAAAAAGGAAGCAGAGGGCCAAGAAGCAGCAGCGGCAAGCTCGGTCCGGCCAGTTGTATCGGGCGCGATGTGCATACCGGCCGCGCGTGTATATATATATGCGCTCACTCGTGCCGTATGATCGATGGCGCATTACCTCGAGCTCTGCTCCTGTAACGAAGACGTAATATATAATCCTATCGGGGAGCACACGCTGCGCCTGCACGCTGCGCCTGCACGTGCGAGCGCATATCTCGGCGCGTTATCCATCCTGTATCCCAAGGAGCGCGCGCGAGCGACGGTTTTCCGGGCGCGCAACGAGCCAAGCACATAATATCGCTAGGTGGGCGTACTGGATGCTTAACGTTATTACACATTGCTTACAGTTCATATATCATGCATTATGTATCGCGCTACAAATTTACAGCTAACGAGGGAGGCGCGAGCACGCCGATTTAAAAGCCGGCGGAGAGAGAGAGAGAGCCGAGATACCGCCGCGAAAAAGAAGGAAAGCAAGCCTCTTGGCTTTGCCTTTCAAACATAAGAAACTTTAGCCGCAATAATGCCGCTAATGCTTGTAAAGGCTGCTTATTTATTGGTCCGATGAAAGGCTACTTAGTTTAGAATTACCTGAGTTTCTGCGTTTCTTTTATGCTCCAAGTGCTGCGCAAAGGGCAGAATTTATTTATTGAGTAAGGCCATATTAAGAACGAGACGTTCTTTCTTTTATTAGTATTTTCAGTATTTCGCACAAATTGCTGACTAATTTATTTATTGATGTTATATATTTATATATTTTTTTCGGAAATATATAAGTAATTATTAATGTTTCATTACATTAATGGTAAAGTAATTAAACAATGCCTCATTATGGAGAGGACGTTATGCAGAAGTAAACCAAAGTTTTGTTATGGAGAATAATACACCTCTCTAATTAATTAGGTGTAAAGGGTATTATCGAAATTTATATTAATAAAAAGGTAATCCATATTTAATTAATTTCCGAAAGCTCCTTAAGTTTACCCGCTATAATTATTGTAAAAGGCGCTTCAATCCCACTAGAGTGTATTGTCTGACTTTTCATTAGCAGAAAATAAATTTGCATCATGTTTTAATAATCGAATCGATGCAAAAATGCCGATAATTGAAAGTCGTCCGATTCGTGAGAATAAATTATCCCGGTCGTTTACACCGTAACGCATTATCAGGAGTCGAAAGAGAATTAAAATAATAATTAGACAAGGGCAATTATCGAGTCGGCATTGTGGCGAGCAAGATGTTCATAACAAAATCCGAGCGTACAAACGACTGGCCATTAGCCCGCCAGTCGCTTAGCGCCGTTTACGAGGAGCCACTTTATCCCGCTCTCCTCCTGGCCCCTCATCCGCGTTAAACGCCAGGCGAGAAGTGCTAATGAGACCGTCTGAAAGTTGCTCGGCGACACCGAAAACTCGTAAAGTTCGCGGCTCGCGCACCAGACGCACCGCGCGAATTTCGACGTCCTCCCGGCTTCTTTGCTTAATCGCGCCCGAAGGATAAAATAGAGATAGGATCTTGGCCGAGTCTATCGCACGGCTCGATCGACTTTACGGCTTGACATTACGTGGGTGCACGCGATCTTTCCCGCTTTTCACTGCGGACCGGCTTCGCCCTCATGAATTGTTGATTGGTCGATCAAGTTTTACGGTTTTAAATTAAAGGAGCTGGGGCTCCTTTCCTGCCGGGTATTATGCTTTTCGCAAACATTCTTCGTCTCCTGGCAAATTCGTTTTATTATAGCATGCATAATTGGATTTGCGGTTAATTATGTAAGCGTCATTTCTATTCAATGCCGGCGAAATTTTTATATGTTCGTTTATTCATAAAAATCCGTATGATACAGGTCCAAGTTTCATTCGGATATATAGCTTTAAACTTCAAAATAATTACCCAGATGTCGATAAAAGCGTACGACGAAAATATTTGGTACGATTCCATAATAATATAAATCATCAATAAAAAAAATGCAGGAAATTTGCAAGTCTACTTTCTAAATGTCCAAAGTTACAATTTCAGTATTTATTTTATACGATAAATAATAAACTACAGTAGGAAATTGTTTTTAAGGAATAAAATGAGTTTAAATACAGTCTCTTGATCTTTATATGAAATTTTATCGTTGACTGTTATCTGTGATTTCCATCACTAATAGTTTTTTTTAATGAAGAACAACATACAGCAAATAATTGTTTTTTTATTATAAAGTTTGAGAAATTAAAAACAATTTCGGTTTGGATGCAGCAGATAAAAGCTTATTACTAGTTATAGTCATTTATACTCGGTGCGCCTGATCACTGCAACCCTCTAGACAGAGAATGCAGCGATTTCATGGAAATTATTGATTCTTGTCGTATTGTGTACATGTACAGTTGCTCGTAGCCATTACTTTGAATGATTTAGTATGCACTGTACTTACTCATATTAGAAGCTTTGTGACTGTCGAGATATTATTAATAATATTTATATTACTTGCAAAAAAATGGAATTTTTACTTTTTTTTTTGTAAATTAAAAAAATATTAAATTTTTAACCGAAAAGTTCTTATCCAAACACAGGCACTAAAAAATGTTCCATCTAAAATTTCAATTCGTTCAGGGCTTTGGTAAAAAAATTAATTTATAAACAAAATAAAAAATTCCAAATTTTATACTATTGAAAAAAGATGATGCTCCTCTTTCTCAAAGCTCTGTTTGCCGATGTTTAATAAGCAACATTCTGAAGACAATACTGCCGGTACAGAAAAGAGAAGAAAACGTAAACGCTAACCGCCGACTCGAAATTAATATTATAATGCGCAGGGCAGGCCAGGGCAGAGGCGAAGTACCGGAGGGATTAAGTTGTTAGCAATACGCATGTAGAAACGGCGCCGGAGCCTCGGGCCATCCGCGGCTGCAGTCTCTTTATCAAAGAAACGCAGAGAGCTCCGGTTTGTTTGCATTTCGCGACAGAGCGCTGATGTCTCTGTCTCTCCCTTTCTCCGCTGCGGAGCGCGCCTCGCGCGAGGGATGCAGCGAACAAGCCGCAAGCCGTGTATCGCTCCGGGCTCTGCGCTCATCCGATACGGCAACGTCAAGTTCCGCGCGAGCTGCGCGAAGCTCGGTGCAGTGTGCTTTTTTGTTTTTCCAAGGGCTCGGCTAATCAGCGCTCGGAGTCTGAAGCAGTCGATGCCGTCGATGCAGCTGCTACGGGTATACCGTTACGGCATAGCGTGACTTATTAAATCGACGGACGTTATGCGTACGCGAGCTATATTCCTCGCAAATCAACTGGCGTGATATATGCTCGTGGCGCGGAATCAATCTTTCGAAAAGGAAAGAGTTGTCTTCGACGTTTTCATTAGGAGAACCTGTTTCATGCGGCTCACTTGAATCTGATCTGTAAATAATAACGTCATTTCAGAAATGCTTTATTGAATCTTTCTCGAGACAAGAAAGTCCTTAGCATAACCGGCGGCGAGCTGAATTAAAGTAAAGCAATAAAATGCGCCGTTTCGCTTCACTTTAATTTACTTCCCGCTGTCTTCTTTCCCAATTTCATCATCGACCTTGGCTATGCCGGGCAACCTTTTTTTTTCGCGGAGGCTCGTCAGCCTACGAAGCAATCTCCGAGCATGTTGGCCAGTTTCTCGCGAACACGGCGGTCTGAGACGCAAGAGCATCCTTGTGTTTTGTCTGTATAACAAACTTGAGCTTTCTCGCGAGCGTATCCCTTTCCCTTCTCGGAGCGCCGAGGGAAACGAGGATCGGGGCGTTTTATTTAATTAAGCGGCAGTCCCTGCTACGGCAACCCTTTCCCTCTGTCTCGTTCATAGTCGTCGCGTCGTATACGTACATCGGCCGTGTTTATGTCCCTGGGGAATCCCGGGGGGGTTATACCTGCCTCCTGGCCTTAGACTGCGAGAGGAGAGTTCTCTATCCTCCTCCTTACGTGGAAGGAATTAGTGTTCGGTGCAATGTAGCGCTCGCCAAGCTCCGGCGAAGGGGAGCGATAAAAATTTCGCAGGTACTTCAGAGTGATGAACTGCTTTTAATTCGAGAAAACGGCGAATGTTGTTAAAGTAGAGCTTTTGAACCTTATTTCAGTTCGAATAGAGGGTTTCCTTGCCGCTGGATTTATGGTGCCGTCAATAGCAACATTTAAACGTTTACATTACGAATACAAATAAATGTGCTGCAGAGATTGAACGTAAATTGGTTTGCTATTAACGTCTAAATTAAGTTTCTGTAATCTATATCGTATATTTAGAAACGCGTAAATGTTTAATTGTACACTAAGAAGTTTTTTTTTTTTTTTTTAGTAGAGCTTTTGAAACCTCGTGTGAGGTTTATTTAGCTTTACTTTATTAAAATATAATTTTAAATACATGTGAGATAGTTGCAAAATATTTTACATTAATGTTCTTAGATACGCAAGTTACATTTTTCAAAAAAGTTAAGCAGGTATTTGCAGGCTTTGATGTTGAGTTCTGCAACGAGAATTTCGGTATTTAATGGTAGCTGTAGTCCGAGCTTTTCCAAACAAGAGATCATTTTTGACCTTTCCCTATCGTATAAATTACATTGCCACAAGACGTCGTTAATGTCTTCAAGTTCGCCTTCACATTTACATTCCTTGGTATTAACTATATTTATTAAAAAGAGAGAAGCTGCAAGATTGTAGTGGTTTGATCTGATTCGATGGAGGATTACAATAACTTCCCTGGGAAGATTTTTGTTGTAATACCATGGTTGCTTATGGTTTTGATAACAGGTTTCAAAATAAAGTTTGCCTTTTGCGCGGAAATTTTCTCTAATAGTTTCTTGCGTTTTATCATTATACTTAGGAAGTAAATAATTAAACACATACTGCAATACGATAGACTCTTTCTACTAGCATATTATTTGGTGTTATTTATGGTTAATAAATAATCGACTAGCAATTAGTAAAACGTAAAATAAGAGAAAAGTCTAATAATTTCTGTATTAAAGAAATGTCATTAAATGCGTAAGATATTTTATCGAGCGCCGATTCTTAGTTTTCGGAAGTGTCTATCGAGCCGAAGACTCGAAGGGCCTAACTAACCAAGATTCGCGTTAATGAAATCCTTTGAAATCCTTTGGCGGCAAAGGAGAAAGGACGAAGCACGCATTGGAGAGCAAACCGTTCCCTCGAGGCCGAGCATCGGCACACGCACTCCAGGACGACGAGACACGTCGATCTCCCGGGTGTCAAGTGATTCACCTCAGAATTGCCAGTCACGTTTTCAGTCTCCCTCGGTGCGTGATTGTTTCGAGCAGCTCCGGCGCGGCTGGCTCTCGGCGCGCAGGCGCGAGGCGGCTCGATATTTTTGGAAATTCAAATTGGGAGGTATCGAACTTCTCTCCGCTCTCTTTGATGCCCTCGGTAAGTGGATGGAAATCTGGGAGCGATCGGATAGAGAAATATCAGAATCGAAAACTATGACTTGAATTCGAATGAATATAGGAATCGGAGACTTGTAATATTCTTGGGCATCTTGTTTTCAAAGCCTTACCCAATTAGACGTGCTTCTCCGGGACCTTAATTCAAGTATTAAATTATACGACGTGAAAAGCTTAATTCAATATCGAACAACTTGAAATTAATTTTCGGTTCTTGATATAATAGCTTACTATGTTTCGATATTATTAGTTTCAAAGTTTATATCAAACTGAAATTTTGACCTACTTGCGGTTGCTTGCAATCTCCTTGCAGATTACGAATTAAAACGTTACCCGAAAATTATCTCATTTACTAGGATAAATTAGATTTGAATTTGGTAAAATTCAAGTAAACGCTGACAGTCGAGAATTCAGTGACTAAGGGAAGCTCGCGACTCGTCATCCAGCCGATTCTATATTCTTTCCGGCTCTCTCGCGCGGTCTAGATTGAGAGAGTCCCCGATAAAGGCCGGACAACCATCAACGACAGCCACTTGATGGATGCTAATGGATCATTACCGCTAATGTAATGATGATTGAGAGGATGTCGTCCAACGCTCGATTGATAGCGGATATGCCGACGCGAAGGGAAGAAATTCCGTCGAATCGTCGCTGCCCTCGAGTTTCCACGTCAATTGTTCGGCCCTCTCGCGAGCGTCGCTGTCTGCGCATGTGTGTAACGCAGATACGAGACTTTGTCCGTGTAAACTCTGGGTAGACTGCTACTTCATCACGAGAGCTTTATCTTTCATTTTACCGCCGACCACTATCTTTTTTTTTTTAAGGAATTATTCTTCTACAATTATTTTACAGGTTAGATATAAAATCTACCATTGTTAGAATAATCTTTACAATTTATTCATAAACTAAAAATAATCTCTCGCAATTATTGGAGAAAATACAGACGGGTGGCAAATTCTCCGCATCAACGTAAAATGACAGGAGCTAAATATAATATTTTTTTCCATCCGCATTTGATGAGAATTCCATCAGCGACGTGTACGGCCGAGTCAAAAAGGATCATAAGCCGCTTACCACTGCGTTGTGCCGCCGTGCAATGGGCGCTCAGACTACGACGGTCAACTACGGGCATTACTAGAGCTTTGCTTTCACATTTATGAATAAAGGATAACATTTTTTAATAGCTTAAAAGATCGCTTTGACGTTCACAGAAACTGCAATTACGTTTTATAACAAATTGCTATATGTTGAAAAGCACTTTGAGTAATGAGACTTTCAAATGCAAGAACGAGTGTCATTTTAGCCAGTATGAATACTGCCCATTTTTAAACCACTTGGACTGACGTTTCGTTGACTAAAAATATTATTATTATCTTGTATAAAAGATGTAAAATTGTAACTAGCATTAAAAGCAATTCTTTTAGACTATAACACCCAAACTATTTTATAAAATACTCTAAATAAATTGATAATATAAAGGGAATATTTTTCATTAAAATAGTAAAAAAGTATTAGTCCTGAAGAAAATAAAAGATACGTTACTGTTAAATGTGGCCAGTGGCAAAACTTTGAAGGCATAGCCACAGCAATGCGAGTTATCCTAAGCTTAGACAAACTTTGTTACCAAGTCAATATTATCTTTTGCCTTTCTGCACTGTATCATCTTGCAGTATTTTTACATGTCCATTTTCTACACTTTTTGTATTCTAACTTGGCCTTTTATTTGTTATTTCAGTCAGAAATTTTGCTAAATTCATTAATATTACTATCATTTTCTTCAACTTGATTTACTAAATGCCAAGATTTAACACTGACACTCGTTCTACTTACAGGCGTCGAATAAGTACTATAATTTCAAGAGACGGTTAAAACAGGAAATGATCCACAGCAAAATGATAAAATAATTTTTATTAGAAGAAATATATCATATGATAATATGATCTGAAAGTGCCTGAAATATCTTTTATTTAAATGAATTTAAATTTCTCCTTTTCATTTCTTGCAATGCTGGTTTTTGTTGGTTTTCTGGTAAATTCCAATTCTAGGTAAGCACGGACCGAGTAATTTGTGGCGTTGATTTTTATAAAAAAAGAAGAACGAGTTTATCTTTTTACATTCATATTTGAACAAAAAAAATTAAATTAAAATATAAAATTGCTCTCTGCTTTATTTTAACGAACAAAAAAATGAATATGCAGAATTAAAAAAAAATCTTTTAAAAAATTTTTTAAAAATTCTGCGTCATTATTTTATAATCTTATAAAGAGAAATGTTATAAAAAACAGTATACAGTAACGAGGATCTCATTGGCATTCTATTATCAAAAAATTTTGCATACAGATTTTTATCAGTTTAATTTGCGAAAGTATACATTGCACCATCCTTTTTTCACGCCTCGCTAGCCTCATGCATATACCGCGCGGAGCCACTTCATTTTACGATTATACGTTGCACTTGCATTTTTTTTGCAGGCCAATCTTTTCTTAAGCTTTTTTAAAGCTCCGCGCAGCATCCTCCTTTTCTATTTCTACTTCGTGAAAATAGAATGGACCGGTAGTAAGGAAAACGAGCCGATGATTTTTCTCTTTATCGCGGGAAAACAAGATGGCGCATCGTCGAGTACTTTTCTTTAGGCAAAAAGGCGTAATCACAGCTATCGCTTTGCAATGCTGAGCCGCTCCGTATAGCTGCACCGGCAGTATGGTTAGCGAGTTTGCCGGGTATGGCACTGAACCTGCCCGGAGAACAGAGAGACAGAAATAGAATAGGAGATGGGGCCGCAGAAAGAAATAGAATAAGATGGAGAAAGTGCAAAAGGAAAAGTTTTTAAGGACGGTACTTTAAAGGGGGTGAGAAATAAATCAAGGAAACAAAGAATTTTTCCCTTGAAATAAATTTAGTTTACTGTAGCAAAGGGTGTTTCTGTATGAAATAATGATGTTGATAGTTTTGTAAAAAGTAAATAGCTTTTCAATATAAGTAAGAGTGTTATCTAATCTAATTCTTATTTAATATTCTGATTCTAACCAACCAGAAATTTGAATGCATTTAAATATATAAGATAATTTCTAACAGAATCAGTATAAAAAGAAAAAAAAATGATAAGTCCTCCAAGTGCCATCTTCTTTACTACGTATTTAATGCAGAAAACCGACGACTACGGCAAACGTTTTCAAAGAGGTTCTTTAAGCAGCGCAAAATAAGAGAGTAAAAACGAAAAGTCTTCAAAGTGCGAAAAATGATCCGGTTCATCAACACGTTTACGAAGAAAGCCCAGTTTAATAGCTTTGTTTTACAATGGCCCTTAGTCTACGTGATAAATAGACGACAGGTATACGCCCACGCCGAGATTGGTCCGAGGATAACGAGAATTCCTTATCCGCAGACGCAGATAAAATTTTTCAATCAGAGAAGAGTGGAAAATTCAGGACCAATCTTCGGATATTACAATTCGAACATTTTTTTTTTCAGAAAGTCTACCGTGAGTCGGCAATCAGGATAGGAAAATTAATTATTAAGAATTGATGTTGAAAGTGCTTTGTATAAATGATGAGAGTCGTACTTAACAGCCATTTTTTGTTAATTCGTAAAACTCAGTAAAAATCTTAAAAACGATATTAAACGAAGTTAATTCCTTTCTTTTATCAAAATTAACTTTTTATTTAGTTTTAGTTTACAAAGTATGTTGTGCTTAAATAGAAGCTTTTAAGAAATTCGCCAAAAGAAATAATTTACAGCTCGCATTAGTTCATTAATTTTTAAAATTGTTATAGTCTACAAGAAGTTGACTATGATCCTTTTAATATTTGCATTTTTAACTTTACTCTGGCGGACCGCAGAAAACAATTTCCTATCTCTCTGACGCATCGAAAGCCTCGAGCAAGGTATTCATTTTATGCAGCACCGAAAGCAGATTTGAAAATAAACACCTGCATAAAAGCGTTATTCGAAAGCAAGCGGTGCTCTTAATTCGCAACGAAGAATAGCAGCCGAAAAGCTGCTCTTTCTTAGGAGTCCAAAGCAAGCAAAGCGAGTGGAAAGCAGTGCATCTTCAGTGCGCGAGAAAACAAGGCAGCACGAAAGAGAGTATGAAAAAAGAAAGTGGTGGCAGCGACGGGAGATTGCAGCTCTGCGATAAGACTAGCAGCGATTAAGACGACTGCCGGTAATTAATAATCCGCGATTTGCATAATTGTACACCGAGCGGCCGAGAAAAAGGAGAAGGATCTCCGCTTGATTTGCCTGGCTCGGGAAAACGCTCCAGCGCTCAGCCGATCAGCTATTTGCCTGCGGTGTTCAATTTTATGGGATTTTATGAATCCTGAGCAGGGGATATTGATAGAAAACTCACGAGACGGTCAATCGTCCTCATCCGATGAGTAATCGATTGCTAGTAGCTTCAACGATTTCACAGAGATTAATTGGTGGAAATTCCGGGTGACAATATTAGATTCGGTATTGAACGACTCCTGCGTCGGGGATTCCATTTTCGATTGAGACTTAGCGGGGGCAGTGCCGATCTCTTGCTTAAGCTGTTCAATTAGCGGACTCTGGAAATTATTTTCGAGAAGATAATACAGCAGCTCCTGAGCAATGATGGGACACGGACGCCAAAAAAACTTGCCAACCAATTCTTGCACCTTCTCCTTCTTCCAAGGTTTGCTCTCCAGTAAGTGCCTGCAAGAACGGGCCGTTTTATTATGAGGTTTATGCTTTGCGCTGAATTTTATTTACTTTATGCTTATGAGACTGATGGCTGTATAATGCGCACTTTAAAGCCACGAAAACTTTTATGCACCTTCTCTAATGAAGATATTTGACCCGTAATTGGGATGAGATAATAAAATGTTTCTGAATCTCAGATTGTGCGATAAGAAAGGATTTTATTGATCGTTAAAATAATTTGTGTAATTAAATTGTCAACCTATTAAATGTTATTTATTTAAAAGAATAAAGAACAATAACGACAATTTATTAAAGAATAATTATATAATATATAAATAACAATCATTGACCGTGTAAAAAATTAGGATTAATAACCTGAGTATCATCGATATAAATCCTCGAATTTCGGGATGATCGTGTAAATAATTTTCATTCTCTTGTATTTGTAAAAGCTTCTTTTCATTCAGAATTTCCTGCTTCTCTGGTTCTAAAGCATTTTTATCGTAGTTCTTGGAATTATATGGTGGATCTTTTGGATCAAATGGTTGTTTCTCGTCTTCCTCTGAGACCCTCCTACGAGTTTTACTTTTGCAACAATCATTTTGGCAGCAACTGACGTTTTTGCAATAACAATTTTTTTCACAACAATGGCCGTCCATCGGAGTTTTTAATTGAAATAATTTTAATTAAAAATTCTATCATTTTTTAAGGTTACAAATCATAATTAAAACAAAAAAAAACAATTGACACTTTGTCGTTAAAAATTGATAACGCACAATGCGTATAATTTATCAGCTGGCGTTTGCGCGTAATTGCCCAAAGAATCTCTTGTAAATCTCGACCAAGTGCCCGGGAACACCTACAAACATAATCGCAGATAGCGAAACTCAGAGTCGGCAAAATAAGAGCGCTCTCCGCGGTCCGATGTAAATCAGAAGAATTGCACGAGGGAGGCGCTAATTGTAACAGACGAAATGTTCGCGCAATCTATAATCGATAAATCTAAAGGCCCGAGAAGAAGGAACGCGCGCGCGAGAGCGGCCAACAATGAGCTCGCATTCATAAATTCAGCGGGCGCGCGCGCGATAGCGTCGCAGCAACACGTTAGCGCTATCTCTCTGCGGGCGTAAAAACAAAGGACGAAAAAAGCTGCCACACGACCCGCGGCCGCAAGAGATCCTAATACCCTCTCATTCTCCGCAGCCAGCTCTTTTCACTGTCATATCTCTTGGCGGGAGAGAACCTTATCGTCTCTCCCGCCGACAAGCCCGAGAGCCATATAACCTCGCTAGGCGATTTCTGTCTTCCGTCGGTCCGAAAGTCTTGCTGAATTGAGTTCGATATCGATCTTACCGGCTGATTCGAAGGGAAAACCGGTAAGCGCGGGAGTAATGGACGGGAGAGGGACGAAATTGTCTGTTTGTGTACGATGGGTATGTAGTTTACCGGTTACGGCGTACGAGAAAGCTTGTAGTGTTTTCTGTTAACAAGCGATGTAAACAGAATCGAGCACCGGGGGGTGCGCGAACTTTACGAGGTGACTCCAACGGAATCTTAAGAGGCTTTTCCCACGGGGTTATCGAGTTTACGAAACGGATAAGAGCGACAAGTTGGGCAAAACTGCAATTACCCTCCAAATACAAATGAGTGGCTGCTTATGTTGATTAAAAAACTTATTTCTTATTTGATTGAAACGGATACTGCATTCAGAAGACCTCTAAAGGATAGAAACGCAGCCAAGTTAATAAAACGCTTCGACAGCAGTGATATCATATTTTACACCTTATTTTTTATTTATTTTTTCAACAAATTGTTTGCTTATTTATTTGCACTCTTATAACGAGTGGAACTGTATTTTACATCATGTATCATTCAGTCTTTATTTCTCGCCTCAATTGTAGATTATTAACTGTAGATCACATCGATCGCACAACAAATTTACATTGATGAATAAATATTGAAACAAAAAATTTAAAACCTTTTGGAAAATTGAGCATTGGACAGATATCACTTTCTTCATATTTTTATATCAGAAAATATATTCTGAAGTTGCAACCAAATCCATGACTCCAATGTAACTATATTAATATTAATATTACAAATACGAATAAAATGTCGTCTTCATTATTATATTTACTTTGAAACAAAAAATAAAATATAAAAAATATATTTTTATTTCATAAAATAAATAATAATTTTTTTCTTGCAAACCTTATATATGCGCAACGTATAAGAAATTAATATGTCAGTAACTTATACGTATTTGAATATTAAACCGTCATTTTCATTCCGGTTTAACTTTTCTGTTATTTCTTAACTAACTAAGTTTAGATATCCGGTTTTATACATCTAGTCTATAAGACTGCGGAATATATTTTTATGACTGAATTAACTTTTATCAATTTGCAAATACATGAAAAGTGATCTATTTTTATAGCATAAGCTTATGTCAACACCTCAATAAAATTAACTGTCCAACGCTTTCCCCCGAGGCCGTCAACGCGGTTCTAAAATTCTTGATCCATATTTTACAGTTTTGCAGAAATAAAACATAATACTTAAAACTACCTAGCGATATGCGCTAAATTGCAGGTCGTTGTCACCGAGAATATCGAAATTTCAAATTGCGCTTTTTTTAAATAATTGCACATATATATCCGAAAAGAATTTTCAGAATGGCAGAGCAAACGAAACGTAAATTGAAACAACAGTTCGCTGGAGAGCGAAAGAGAGATGAAGTGCATGCAACCGTAGAGCATTTAATCTTTACATGCCCGCATACGAAATCCGCAAGCTCCAGGCAAAGCGGCATTAACGGCCCTCGCGGCTTTAAACAATATTTAAGCAGCTTACTAAAACTCGAAGTGTCTAGCGCCATAAACCAAGCCGAAATTCGCGAAGCAATAGAAATTTAAAATCTCACTTTATACGAAGGGCGAGTTCTCATCGTTATTTTTGCACGGTATTACTTTTTAAACTCAAAGCTCGGAAAGCTTTTGATAGAGCGAATCGCGAAAACGTGGCCGAAATGACGCGTGGCAAAGAACGCCTCTCGTCCCGCCAGCCTAAAGTGCAAAATGTCACGTATTTGCGGTGAAATTTGTGGATCGTCGATACATCCTCGTGCAGATGGAGGAATATTCCACGCTGATAATTATCCGGCCTTGTTTGCGGTGTACCGGGACATTTTTGTCTTTCGTCGAAGCTTTTCGACGGCTTCCATCGATTTTTCAAATAATAAATTTTTCAGTTAAATATTTTTGAGTGTGCTATTTTTGTAATAATAACTGCGACAATAACGAAAAAATAGGAATAGGTACGATTTAAGCACTGAATGATTTTAAATAAATTTAATTCACGGTCAATTTAAAAATTAATAATCATCTATAAATATAAATTCAATTGGATAGAAAGATTAAAGATTAAAGGTGAAAAGTGTGCATTAAAACGTACAAAGCTTGTTAGAGTGAAAATTTACGGGGCTACAGAAATTTCGCAAGTACAAACATTATTCCGAGTCGTGTAGACGTCCTCCGCAGCGCGCCGTGGTATAAATGCCGGCCGCGTTATCGCATCTGTTTAATGCGCTCGGTATCGAAAAATCGGCGCGAAAGCAGCGTACGAAATTTCTGCGGCATCGCTCACGATTAGACGCCCGGAATAAATCTCGAGGGGGCGCTCCGCGGTGCGTGAAGAAACGCATTTTCCCCTTTGGAGCGGAAATTGTCGTGTACGCGCAGGCGGCTAGTAAAAGTGCTCGTGCGGGTACTTTGTGCGCCGGCGCGGCGAGAGACAATTTCTCGAGCGGGCGCAGATAAATCACGCGGGTAATTAAAGATGTGTTAAGATAACGGAACGCGCGCGCTGATCCGCGATACCACCTTGCGCGCGGCGTCATACACTTTTCGCGAGTCTACACTCGCCACCGGCGGCGCTCGCTTTTACATCCGCGCGTATTTTATGCACTGGCAGATACACTCGCCGAGGATTCAATTGAATGAGTTTCGTCAGGAATGCTTGCTTGGGAGAGCAAAGTTTGAAGAGCGCTGTGTACGCGTTACTTTGTAAGCGAGGGGGCGGAGGAAGAAAGGCGAACTTGGAATTCTGAGAGATACTTGAGCCGGCATTCAAGCTTGTTCTTTATAATAAGGAACTTCTTTTCGAGACATTTATCATTTCGGATAGAGCAGCCTGCGCCGCTGAATTGATTTCTTAGCGTGGCTGCCGACTTTGGAAAGGTTTTCGCGTTTGTCTTACCAAAGTGTAAGGGTTGTTTAATGTTAATTAATATGCCACTCATAAACCAAGAACCACGCAAGCTGAGTGAAAATTTTAATCAATAAAATAAACTATTTTCACCCATAAAATTTATCCGAGAAAAAACTTTGTAAGAAAAACTTTAATTAAAATCCTATCAGCTTGCGACGGGACCGCTAAGCCTCGATTAAATTTGCTGTTCTATATTTCATTTCGGAATGGCTCGATGTTTAAGCTCCGAGAACTTTTTTAATAATTTTTATTTTTGATTAATAAAATTAAAAATTTTCCTCCGTCAATTTTTTTTTCTTTGCTATACTAATTAAATAGTTTAAACAAAATTTTAATATTAATCAAATGTATTTGATGATCGGAGGAAGTCAAAATATAGTTTATAATTTTCTTATTCGGAACTTTATTAGCTGCACGCGCCTCGAAGTTTCTAATCATGAAGTACAAATAAATGTCATAATAATTTATGGGAGCTATATATCACTTAAATACAATGCTACGTATTTAATCATTGAAATGATCGACGGGCAAAATCGCATCCAACATAGTATAAACTAACACGTGTTAGTACACTAAACACAGTAACTACATTTGAAAATAAATTTATCTCTAATATACTTTCATTTCCATCATCTTTATCAACGAGTTTATTAATTAAAAGCCAAGATACAAGCGAGCACAATTTACAGTGTATTCTAAAGCAAACATCCTCGCACGCATCCTCGAAAAAAGTCCGGCAAGGCGATATTTAATGCTCATTACGAGTACACGTACTCAGCGATGATTAACAACGTGTAGCCCATAAATATACAAACTGGTCACAATAAGTTAAATATATAGGTTACCGATAAACTTCGCTCGGTGCCGGCGAAAGTGAAAAATGATCGTACAAGAGCGGCGCTCGCACGTCCGGCCGACGTTATTAATACGCTCATTACGCGGCCCGTCCAGTCCCGAGGATCAAAGCGCGCCTAACAGTGTGAAAAAGGGAGGCTGCCGAGGTGCCGCGGCTCGCGCACCACGAATAAAAGAGAAGCAGGAAGAGCACCGAGGGAGGGAGTATATACACTTAAGGTCACTTCTCCCGACTTGAGTTATGCCCGGTACCAGCATTAATAAAGCGCCAAGTGCGGAGAGTCGATTTTTGCCCGAGAGCCTTACAATGTCCCGGGCGTGGGCGTGCATTTCCAGGCGATCAAAGGCCAGCGGAGATCCGCGGTAGCACTATTTGTCCACGACACGTTAGCACATCAGTAATATCCAAGCGTCTTTGCCACGAGGAGACAAAGCGGCCCGCGCGCGATGCACCTCGTCAATGATTAAGCGCACGCATTGTTGCCCGGCGCTTTTTTGCGGCCGCTTGACAAATGCGCCCGCTGCGAAATGAGAAGCTTGCGAATTCCACCCGGGAAATTGATACCTTTCCTCCTTTCCAACTATCTTTGTAAACGGATAGCGATTTACTTTAATTGCCGTGGTGCCGAGTAAATGCCATTTCCCTTGCTGCTTCAGTCTTTTGCAACAATGCTGCGTTGTTCGTTTTAGTCATCCAATTTGTTTGGATTATCCTAATGATTATAATAATGCATGTCAGCGCGCTTTTCATTTGCAAGTCAATGTGTTTATTGATTGAAATCATTATAAAAATTACGAATGCTAAATTAAGCCAAGGATATCTTTCACAAATTTTTAAATACCTTTATAGTTACCTAATTTCAATATTTTGCGTTTTCGCGCAGTGTTTAAAAGTAAATTGAAACTTAATTATTAAAATTGTAGATATTATATTATCATCAGTGCAGCTACCATTTGACTAATTAAATTTTTAGCAATATTAAAATTGACGAGGCCAGCAGCATCCCGCCCAGGGCGTCGGCGCTAGCCAAATTAATAAATAGCCGGGGCCTATTATATCCCCAAGTCAAATGATAATAAACAAGGATGTAACAGGCGCGGAGCGAGTAAAATAAACAATGCTAATGAGGGCATTAATACGCACCGCGAAATTCCTCTCTGCTTTACATTCGCGAATGAGCTTCAATCCTCCTCCCTCATTTTTGCGTCCCGCACATCCGCGGGTACATATCCGCGCATAATACGCGCGCGGCGTGCTCTCGCTGCCTCTCTCGCGTATTCCCGTAAGCTTAACGACGTGTGCCATAAAGTGAGCGAATAAGAGAATGGGGCGCAGCGGCGGTAACAACGCGGCAGCCGATCTCAAGAGGGACCGAGCGAGAAGAATAGAGAACGAAATAGCTCGGTGCGCGGCCCGAGAGCCGGATATAGAGACGGAGAAGATCGACGGGTTAAAGAGATTGCGAACGATTATACGATAGGCTAAAGGTGAAAAGTGCATTATTTTTATCGGGAAATTGCCGGAATTAGCTTTCGAGTCAACTGCTCAATTTAGTTCATTATACAACGTTACTATTAGAACTGAAAGACTTTTTGAAGAATAAAGATTTAAAATTTATTATGTAAAGCTACTACTCGCTGCTAAATAATTTTTATTATTTTCGCAAGAAATTTTAAACAAATCTCCCAGCTTTCTTGATTTTGGTTGGATTTATAGAATTTTTAATTACTAAATAAATATTCAGTACACTGGAGGTAAATCTTTCGCGAAAAGTTTAATCTCTACATATATTATTATCGGGCAATATAATTCTCGTTAATGCTCGTAATTCGCGCATTTTGTTTGCTTAAAATATATTAAAAATTCATCAACTGCCTTTATTTTCTTCATCCTTGCCGCATTATAAGCTTACAGAGGGCAGTTCAAACGAACAAGTGGGAGAGACGCGGATGACTAGTGCTTAAATCACGATGCATAATTCCGCAGCAGCCGTGCGCCGCTACCACTACCGCCGCTGACTATGAGAGCGGCTTCGAGGATTACCGCTCGTACTTTGGCATTGCTCCTAGCCCCCTGATAGGCCGCGATAGCATTGGACGAGGTAAAACTCGTGAGATTATTTAAATTTTAAGAAGAAAAGAGCTAATTGATTAATTAATTGTACATAATCAAATCGTTAGGCCGTCATCGCGAAATTAATTTTTACAATATTAGTTCTGATAAAATTCGTAAACAAAGTATTCATTTTATTTAGCTTTTAAGATTATTTGTTGAATATAATTTAATGTGCGAACCAATTACATTGCCAATTTTTTTATAAAGTTCCAAGTAAATTATAGTAAATATTTTATCAATTTTCTATCATGACGCGGGTCCGAGTTTGGGGAAAAGCCGGCTTTTCTGATTAAAATAACCCAATAAAATAATGTTTAACAACCGAACCGAATCAACTACCGCTTGTCTCCGAACACCGGATCCGTTCAATTTACAACGTGAATCTATTTGCAGTAGAGCGGCTGCTGCTTCTGCTCCTTGTAACATCGCTCGCTTACGTATGCGGCTCTAGAAACCTGTACATGGACGCCGCTCTGGGAGGTCCTGCAGAATGAAGTACGAACCAGAAGGAGGATTATTATGCGTAAAGAAGTCGAAAGGCCGATCGATCGGTTCTACGCTGGAAAGACGATTGCTTTCTTCTTCAGGCCCAAAGACAAGAGGCCTGCATGTAAAGACCTGAATGCGCCCTACAGCTGTGACTTCGTTGTACATGTCTTCGTTCGAAGGACTTAATGAATATGCAAGCTTGTTTGTGATAAATCGATCGGTTAGTTATAACGTGATTTTGTTTAAAGATTAAAAAGAAATGAAGAAGTGAAAACACTCGTTGAGATGTCAAACAATTCATTGCAAATTTTTTAATGCTGTATTTTTTAAGCTGAAGATTTTATTTAATGCTTTTAAAATATTACTGTTTAATTATTTTGTTTTATCAATTGAATACGTCCAAGGTGAAAGTTGGATTATTTATGAAATGTTCTCTGTGCCCGATGACGCAAACGAATATGAACGTTATAATAATTTATTTTTCATCAATTCCTTAATGCTTATTCGTTTGTTCTACTCGTGTAAAGATTACTTATTGGCAGGAAACGTGAATCATGGAAATGCAGCTGGAAATATCTCAATTTTCACGACTACTACATTTTCACGTGCTCTAGCATCGTGACTACCAACAATTTGGTTCAGTCATTTTTACAGTAGTATAGCGAACCTTTATATCACGAGTGGAAAACAGGGTCACGAAAAAGCGAGATATATGGTTCACGCGATATTAGGTAATAACACACTTTTTAAGAATAGGGGTGGAAGCAGATGGTTGAAAATATGGGAAGAGTAAACTTCAGCCATGCGTCAATGCCGGAATTTATCGTCGTAGCTATTCGCACCTTGCTAAAGAACGAAAAACGTGCTTTTATATAAAAATTGCGACCATTATCGCAAAACTTAGTTGTTTAACTACAAATATTTGTTACTCCGGTTAAATTGTTTTTTCATTTTAATCATCGTGAAAATTGTGCACTACTTGTCCCTTTCTTGCATCATTAAGTATAAGAGTAAAAACTTCTATAAGGGTCTCTGATATCACTTAAAGCGATTATGTTGAGGCCCTTATCGTTTCTTTACAACCAAGCAAAGTTGTTTTTTTTTTTTACTTTCCTTTCTACAACGACGTCGACGACGATGTCTCGCGCGTTTCGCAAGTCCTTCAGAAGAAACAGTGAAAAATTTTAATGAACCTCTTTGAAGAAGAGTAGAACGAGCCCGTGTAAACAAGCGCGTTCGTTTCCCCGTTACCAGGCTCTCATCATCAACCTTCTTCGCATGTTTTCTATCTTTCCCTCTCCCTTATATTTTTTTTTCGTCCTCTATGCCCTTGCTTCATTTTCAAAATTTTAATAGACGAGTTCGGGGGCATGGAATGGAGACCCGGAAAAAAATAAACATTATTTTAATGTTCCGAAAACGATGTGAACGATTTAAAGAGGAATCGAGCAGATGAAAAATATATAATTACGTGTACCAAACCTGCGGTAAAAAGTAGTTGGCCTGATGCTAATAATACTACAAGAGAAATCGTTATTACCACAGACTACTGCAGATTACCAAATGAAAAGTAAAAGATGATACTTATTGTAATAAAATGTTGTGTTTGCTTTCTAGCAAGTTTTGATTTCTAGATTTAATCCCAAAGAAGCTTACAATTAATTGTTTTTCTCGTAATACGCAATAATATAAAATATATACAATTTCTGGCAGAGCAGCCACCGTCAGCTTTGACTCATTCACTCGCGGATACTGCCCGCAGATGGGAGTTTCGCGGAACGCGCCCAAAAGCTTTGCGACGCTTCTCCGAGGCGCGTCATAGCGAAGGGAACGAAAGACGAGTAGGAAGCGCGCGGCGTTATTTACACGCGCGAGCACGCCTACTTTTTCGCAGCAGGCGGACCCATCTGCCGCGCACTTGTTAATAATGGCGAGAAAAACGCGCGAGCTCGTCGGGCGAAATGAGAGGGAAATCGATTTTCTCAACGGATTAAGTGTCCGCTCGCTAATTCAAGACCAGACTCTGGTTAAGGCTACGCAACGACGCCTGTCCCCTTGATTGAAAATTGGCCTCGAGGGTCGACGGCGTTCTAGAGCGCGGAGTACATAGTTTTAAAACATCTGCTTGCTTGTCGCTAGTTGGAGCCTGGATTTAAAACTGTCAAAGCAATTGAGGGGACGAGACGCTGGACGTGAAAGGCTTGTTGCATTCTTTTTCAGAATGCCAATTACGTTATTGTTTGCGGTAAAGATCCAAAGACGATTTTTTTTTCCTATTTATCGATCGTTCTTGTGCCATATAATTATATTTGTACCCTGCTAATTTCAGAGATGGAGTATTGTCATGAAAATATCAATAGGCTGTAAAAGTAATTCACTAAACGGGATCTGTCGTATCAACGCTTAATGTTCTTCATTTTATGTATTTTCACTATAGAATTTAATAAATAATAATACTGGTCTGTGCTGTCAATAGTTTTATCTGTCAGCATTATCCATTATTTAATCAACCTGATTTTCATCTGACGCTATCATCAGTTAATTTTTTGTTAAGTGGCAAAAAAGCAAATAATTGAGAACAAGAATCATTATCGCCAGTTGTCAGGTGAAAATTTTGACGTCGTCCTGCAGTTATATTTAAAAGCACGTGTTTTTAATATAAAATACAGATTTATACGCGTGCAATATTTTTGGAGAAAACTAAATAAAGCCTCGAGACGTGAGCGTTTATCACAGGCTAATAATCTTAATAGTACGAGCCGCCATTTTTTCTCATCACCATAAAAACAGTCGAAAAACCGGCAGGTCATTGCGAGCCCACCCTTGGCCATTAATATCCCCCGACTCCTCAATAAAATAATTCAGCTGTTAGCTCGGAGCGGCCCCCGGAGCAGGCTCCGAGCAGATCGAGGCGCGAATAACGAAAAGGGCCGAAGCGCTCTCGGGGCCTGAATTTACGAGAAGCAGCTTAGGCGGCCCGAAAAAAAAAAAAAAAAAACTTTTTCTAGCGCTCGACTCGCCATCGAATGTAGAGCGCATTGTGTCATCTAATTTATGGCGCCTGCTCAAGACCGTAACCTGCGCGTGTAAAGTTTAACGACTGCGTTATAAGGCGTTCGGGGTCCTCGGCCGCGTCTAGGCGCACCTCATGAGAAAGTTATACATCGGCCTTACGACTATTACCCCGGCGCGTCAACCTTCTCGAGTGTCCATCCGCCGGATTTATATCGACACCGAGGCGAGTCTAGCGTCGTTCCGATTCAACGTCTTTCCGTTTAATGGTCAACTGCAGCTTCGTAAAAACTAGTTCCCCCCCCGGCCCCTCTTCCTCCTCGCGGCTACTCCGATATCCTGGTGAGTGTTACAATGAGATATCCTTAAATCAATCACCACTACTCCTGCACGCGCCAGTGATTTCTACAGCGGCGAGGGAAACGCTTTACTTTTAAGAGGCCTCCACGAGTTAGAGTATCACCTTTTTTTTTCCTATCGGCTCTTTATCTTTAGGGCCAATTAAATTTAATAGCTTTGCATTCTTTGCTTGAAGTCCGTGGACTCTGTTTTAATTTTCTTTAAATTTAGTATATTATACGGGTTTTCTTTTATGATTTTCATTTTAACGCGTATTCCAATGTTAGGTAAAGCTTTTTAATTGCGTTCTGCAGACAATCCATCTTTTGAGCACGGATTAAGAGATTAGTCTGTTGATATATATTTTTTCCCCGACTCGTAACCGATCCATATGCGCCCTGTGAGTAAATATACAATAATCCGATCTACATAAAGGGTGAATACGATCGGACTTGGAATCGTATCAATTATTTTAAATAAATTAATTGACGTTTTCCAAGTGAAACTTTTTTATTATTTTCGCGATTGAAAATAAAACGTTTTTACGTTGCAAATATCAGTAGACGCGGCCGAAATTCTTTACACCCAGTCGGAGTAGATAAAAAGGAAAACAGCCTGCTCTCCCGTGACGCGCGTCAAGTGCGAAACCAATAAAAAAAAGCACCGAATTACAGGGGGTGGTCCGGTGCGCGAGCAGTAACCCAATTACGAGGCTGTTTGCGCAGGGCTTCCATTCGGTCAGTAATTACAGAGTCCGCGCGTCCTAAGTCAACCTCGAGCCCGCAGCTCCAGTACACCACGCAAGAAACGGCGTCATATAGTTAGACTCTCTTTCGGCCCCTGCGGTCTTCACTCGACCAGAATAAAAATATTTTTCTAGGCAAGACGGGGGGGCGAGGGGGAGGGGAGTCCCAGAAAGCGGCGTCTTACGCCGCGTTGCCGAGATCGAAGGAGCCGGCGTGATAAATTCGTTAGCAGCTGTTGGCGCGAGGGGAGCTTTTTCCATTTCTTCGAGGCGGCGCACGGCATACTTTCCTCTGATACGTAACGACGTTGCACGAGCGCGCTTTACGAGCGAGCGCCGATTCCTTTTCGGCAGGGGGAGGTATAAGCGAGAGAATGTCGCGGCGATCCCGCTTTCTCTTTCTCTCTCTCTCTCTCGCGTGCTCCCTGAACTTTGGAAATTATAATCTCCTCGCCGGCGGAAAGTTTTTCCACGGAAAATATATCGGCGTAATAAATGCTACGCTTTTTATTCCTCTTTGTGGAACTGGGGCTGTTAAATTCTTGATGTTTTACAGTAGGGAAAGTTTATTGAAGCGGTACGTTTGTTAAATGGTTTTCAAGCTGAAAGCTCTATCTATAAAGATGTTTAAAAAGTCCATTTAGTTCTCGAACGCTCTAAAATCGGGTTCCTTGGAATTCTGTAAGCTGCTTTGAGGATCTTTACGTAGAATGATGTAACTTTTAGGGCTTTGATGAAAATTTTTAGTTTCAAAGTATTAGTATAATCGCTAGAAAATTAAACGCCTCCATGTAACGGATTGAAATGTTGAAAGTGATTTAGCTCGATTCATTTCTATAAATAATAAGTTTTTCAAATACAAGCTAGTAATAATAATCCTAAGTAAAAAGATATAACGTTGAACAAACAAATGCTATTCTCGAAAGAATCGAAAAGCCAATGTTTTATGGCTCGAGATTACCGAATACAAGGGCGCGTGTATACAGACTCGTTAGAAAAAGTCTCGATCCTCGTACACGGCACACAGAGAGGTCGCGCTCTCTTCAAAGCATCCGGATTATCGTGACTGCCGGCAAAAGAAGCGGCGCAAGCTCATTGCGCGCCGTATATGTGCACAGTGGCTCATTTCGCCGGCGGACCATCTGAGGCACCGATGTTTGAACAGCGTCTCAAGGCGCGCTTCCTTTTCTCTCCTTCTTCCTCGCCTCTCTAATGCGAATCAAGAGGACGAGGACGCGTCGTACTGTTTCAAGTCAACTCTGCTTCCTTTATGAAGAGAAATTCTTCATCGAAGAAAATTGCTTCAAAATACTTGGAATTCAGGCGGAAAAGGAGAGCTCGCACGCAGCGTTCGTTCGCTCGAAGCCCCGGTGAAATATATTTAATTAAAGGTCGACGAGAGCATCCAGCGAGGACTTGCCGAGCGAAGCGCGCGCTCCGAAACTCGATCAGCAGAATCGCGAGGGTCAGAACCGCGACGGAGGCCACGGACGAGCGGTCGCGTTAATAAGCCATTAAATCAAACTTGGTCGACAGACTGCACACATCAGATGCACGCGGACCGCGATATTACGCGCGTTTTACCCGGGGCTGAGAGGAGGGAGCGCTGCTCATAAAGCGGCCGCGAGCGAAAGGATCTGCGCGCGATGGATCTGCGCCCGTTAATTAGAGCAGCGAGCTCCGCGGATTATCTGGCCGCGTGTCGCTGACCGATGCTGCATGCCGCGAGCCAGAGTTTTGCGCCGCGGATCGCGTGCCGCGATTCCATATGTATAATACGCGTGCCAGGCTGCTCTGACAGCCACAAATCGAGATGTCTCACGCTGCCTCTAGGGATTTGCCAAGATTCGACGAACGCACTTGCTGCTTTAGCCTTAGAGGGAGGCTGCTTGCTGGGATGAGAAATTATTGCCTCGGAAATGAAGTTTAGACGTTGGCTAATTGCGGCTTTGGCAATGACTTTGAATCATTTAGATCGCGATGAGCGGCGAATTTTATTTAATCAGTATGACTTTCGTCAAAGCGTTATTTTTTAAATTGTTTGATATATGAGTCAGGTCGAAAAATTATAAATAATAGACAATAGCTCATCAACTGATAATTGTACCGCTACCCACACCGGCCAAACAAAATATTGTACCTAACTTTTGAAAGTAAGTGGTATCAATACGCACCGGCAAGAGCCAGGACTCGGGCAGTGGAAAAAATAATCGTAATTGATAGGTTATTATATTCGCAGAAAGGGCTTGCAAGTGAATCGTATTACGCAAATGAGATTCGGCCGAAACAATGAATGAGGCTATCCCCGATGACAATACGACTGCGCGGCTCGGCGCGCGACATCGTCGGACACGAAACTCGTCAAAACATTATGTCGCGGCAGACAATAAGGAGGAGAAAAAAGGCGGCCGCAGAGCTCCGGGTGATTTATGGCGGCGAGCTCACCGCGGGCCACGCTTTTTTGCGGACGATTAATTATACTGAATAGCTTTCGGGGAGATCAGGCCCGACTGATAGCGGAGGAGGAGGTGAAGGAGGAGGAGGAGGAGGAGGAGGAGGTAAGGGCGCTTCCACATCGTGTCGCCGTTCGCCATTAGTGACTGTCCGTTCGTGCGCGAAGAATGAATAACGACGAGCCGTTCGCCCGTACAAATCGGATATCCTGTGGCACCCCGACTAAAAGCACGTAAAATCGTTCCAAACGCTTACGTCGATCAGACACAATCCCTGCGTAATTGCAGTCCAACGCACCGTGTATATTAATATTTCCTTCGACGGTACGGACGCCGCTAGGCTTGTTCAACTTTTAAGGGGAATGCGACGACTCGAATTCACGCTGCGCGGTGCTCATTTAACATTTTTAAAAAAACATCTCGAATTCAGTTGAAACGCTTCAGTTCGAGTACCCTCGTTCTTGTTATGCAAAAGCAGACCGCCTACGCTTTCCCGTTCCGAAAATTTTGCGCGACAACATCGATAGCTTGCTTTTTTCAAGAGATCTGCCCGGGACAACGAAGTCAAGCAAAAAGCCACTCAAAAAATACGTTTTATTTATCTCGAAAGCAGGACTGTTTGGACAGGATTAGCATTTTGTCTGAAGATTACCTCTCCGGAAAATTGCACATCCCGTCAAGATATATACATTTTACATTCGAGTGTTTCCCTCCTCCGCAGACAGAAACTCGGTGATTTTTTCACTCAAGGGACAAGTAGCCGCAAGTAGTTGTAGCGGTCCGTCAACGCGGAAATCGAACGGATCCCTTTCTAACTGGTCCTGCGCTCTCTCCTTTCCTCTCCTCATTTCCCGCGCATCCCCACGTAGTTTTCCGACTCGTGTCTTCCCTCTGTCCCCCTGCTCGCCATTTCCTCAGTATTTGCAGAGACAAACAGAGTAAATCCTGCTTCCAGCGGATTCTGCATAAATATATGTTTAACAGTCGGCATTTCTTACGTGCGCCCTCGGAGACGTAAATATTTTATGTTGACGCTGTCAACTATTTTTTGTTTAACCTAGAGCTTTGGCGCGCAATATTACGGTTATTTCTTTTTTTAGGGCGGGCAAACATTGCCTTTTGTTTTATTGCCCAATACTATATACATATGCGGCTGTTGAACTCTTATTAAAAGCTAAGTGATTTTATGGCAAAATTAATTTGTGGAAAATAACTTTTTCATTTGAAATATTATGCGGCAACATTTAAATCCTTTTAATTTGTTACTTTATCGGAAACCCCATACAATAAAATTTTTATTGACGCTACAATATTTATTTGAAAAATTCATTTTTTTTTTATTTTTAACAAAGATAAAATTTTACTGCCGAATTATATTTATCTCTAATGCATCGTGATGTTTAATCGTTAAATTATCATTTATTTCTCATTTTTAACGACTGCTTCCGACAGTAATAAAATGACGGCTGATTTTGTTATTATTCAATAAAAAAAGCAGATATATCGATCCCGGCTCATTACTCAAAGACCTCCTCCAATATTGAGACTCTCAACGTATCGTTTGTATCACGAAGTTTGTTGTGTCGGCCCCTGCGCCCCTCTCGAACGCTCGGAAGTATAGGCGTTCCATAAATTTGGAGCCTCGTCAGCTGTTTTCTACACGTCAAATCCTCACTTCTGGCGGGGTGAAAAGAGAGAGAGAGAGAGGCGAGAAGCAGCGGCAGCATCCTACGAATTTCCGAGGCTCTTCTGGGCTTTTACGGCCAATAATAGACAGATGCCGGATTCTCCTTGACGGACGGGGTCACTTGGCGAGCCTTTAGGAGGAGCCGCTGGGGATGTGCAGCCACTCTCTTGTTTCACGGTCAGCTCTCCTCTCCTTTCCCTCTGCCTCCGAGTTTCCTCGAAATAGCACCTCGTAAAATAGCGTACACGGAAAAATCGTTTAACGCTCTTTTAATAAAAGAGAATGGCTCGTTAGCCTAAAAAAGGGAACTTTGTTCGCGATGAAAAATACTTCTGCCAAGTCGGATGAACCTGAAAGGAATTTGTAAGTGAGTCTGGAAGTCTATAGTCGCTATTTATGATGATTACGAAGACGTACAATAAAAGTCGTTCGTTTACGAAAAGATGTAAAAATGATACATGTCGTTTATTAAAGCAGGCGCAGCAAAAATAAGTATAAAAAGGAAGAGAACTATTTCCCTTTCGGCGACTAAAACCAGCATCTAGAGCAACAAAATGGCTAAAAGCAGAAAAAAAAAAGCAGTTGCGGACCCTCGCGAAATCTCCCCTCATACATATTGAAATTGGGCAAACCGCGTAGTTCCCGGTCGCACGGCCGAAACATACCTTTCCTTTCAAGCGACTCGTAGCGCCAGGCACTTTCCTCGAAACCGCACACGTCCTCCAGAGATTTTTCACGCCGTGTCGATTGTGCAGAACGGCGTCGCGCCTCTCTTCCGCAGCTTTGTTACGCTGGCAGCTACCACTTCGTGTGAAAATCCCTTGGCCAGGCTTCGATTTTTCACGATCCTCCGGGAGGTTCATTGACACGGAGAAAGTACATAAGTACGCGCGGGACACTCCCTATATACATTCACGCGGCCGACAAGCAAAGCGGGAGAGAGAGAGAGGCGCGTCCAAACATTTTCGCTGGGATAAATTATGATCCCCGCTCCTCGTTTCGAAAAATCTCCGCTCCTTTGTCGCGGGGCTTCTGTGCTGCGTGCGCAATAATGCCACCTGCCTTGTTAGCTGCGCGAGCCTGCCTGTGGGGACTAGGCACGTGAAAGGAGATTAGCCGTATCTCACAGGGCTCCGTTTTCGGTAAAACGCATACATTGTTATACTGGCTATTTGTGTACGTCCGTGTGTACGCGACAAAATATACGAGAGCAAGTTTTCAGGCCCGCTCTCTTTGTTGTACGTGGTTTTAAGGAACCACGGAATACAAGGCAGCCACTGTTTATTCCGCAAGATCGACTGCACAGAGATGTTTGGGTTCCGAGGAAAAGCACCTTTAAAATCTAGGCGAAGCTGCTTAATGGTTTCAGTTACGTTTTGTGCAGTGAATAATGGATCGGAGGATCGGGATACTTTCGGGAAGCCAGTTTTATTTGGAATTCATTGACACGGTTTTTTCAAGCGAGTGAAAAGTACTGAAAGACTATGTATTTACATTACTCTTTTATTAATAATATTACACATCCTAAATTAAGTTATAACACAAACGAATGTATATGTATAAAAATTCTATAAAAGTATAACGTAATAATTACTATAAAAGTTATTTCAATTTTTTTCAGAAATCCTGTATAAAAATCTTGCAATTCTTTTTTGATTACCTGAAAATTAATTTAAGAAATTTATTTTAATTCGCTTCATCGATAAAATAAATAACTTTTTAAAAAGCTGAGCTAATCCATTGAATCGAATCTGAGAAATATTTAAATTTATCGTAATACAAATGGAAAATAACATCAATTATCAGTCGAAACGATTTCGTTTAAAACCGAGAAATAAAATATCTCCTGTAAATTCAAGACTTGAAACAAAAGCTGCTCTTTCGAATGCCAATTAAATTCTGACTTTCGAGAGTGAAAAAATGAAATTTGCATCGATCGAAAAAAGCCATTAACAGAACATCGCTTAATTGACCTTTTGACCGATTTCGTCGAGGTGGCGCGGGCGCCTGATGCCCAAGGGTGGAAATCATTGAAACGAGAGTGATTCGCGGTGCGCGCGGCGCCGAGGACAGCCCATCTGTTTGATCGTCGAGCCCGATGTCTTTCGGTGCGTGTATATACGTGTCCTGCGCGCACGGCCTTTCAAAAAGGCCCGCCCGCTAATTCGCTCGAAGCGCAGATGAGCCTTGAGCGCGCGTGATCGATCAGGCGATAAGCATTTGGCTTTGCCCGCTCTTTGTGGAGCCAGGACTTTGCCACAAAGCAAATTAAGGCTTTTGTTCAGAGATATTCGCTGCTTTCTCTCGAGTGGAAACATTATTGAAAAAAAAGCTAATGCACCCGAAACTGGATAAGCCTATCTAGTTTACCGTTTTTCCTTTTTTTTTGCGTTATTTATGTAATTTAGTACCCCTATACCATGTTTAATTAATTTATGTTATAAAGCCCGTAGAAGAAATAAATTGACCAGGATATAGATCGATTGGTTGCTTTTAATTCAACACAGAAAGTCCACAGTAGAACATACAATTGAGCAAAACAATTATTTTTCAGAAAAAAAAATAAAATCTCTATTGCTGAAAACGAAACCAGTAAATTGAAGAGTGATTGCTTTTTTTCTGGGTATAAAAAGAGATGCCATGCATACGCTGTTACCGTTTTTGGTTTCGATACCTTTGTTTGTGAACAAGAATAAAAATGTTTAAAATTTATACGTGAAAACCATCAATCTAGAAAGTTTTCCAAAATTGAATTGCTATAGAATTAAAGTGTATTTACAAATAAAAGCAAACTGTCTGATGTTTTAACTCGAATAATGCTATCATTGTATTTAAAGCGAAACTAAACTGTTTTCCCCTGGCAGTAAAATATATTGTGCGTCTCATTTCTTATATAGATCCTCTTTCAATTATTTACAAGAGAGCTGGAAAAGGAGAGTCTCCTTAAGAAACAGCGAGGTTGTTTTTACAGTGTGAAACATAGGCGAATGTGAGGAAAACGCGAAAAGAAGGAGAAATAATTACTTCGATTAAGATGACCACCCGTAAGAAGCGAAACGAATCAAGTTTCCAGCATGTACAAGAATTCCCTTACTTAATCGCTGCGGGGGTAAAGTGACGCGACGACAACCGGACAAGATCATTTGTTTCCTTTTCCTGTTTTTCAGCTCTTTCCGATTTAGAGGTACGTCCCAGCGATCTGGTTTTGTTACCACAATTTCGGATTGGACAAACAGATTTGTACTTGTTCGCCGAGGAAGGTTTCTTTATGTCGTGACTGTTAAAAAGAACGAAAAAGTAGAGGATCCGGTTTAAGAGCTTTTCTAAAATTAAATCAGTGTAAAAGTATATAAAAGAGTGATAATTTTAATTATGTAAGTCTTTTAACCAAGATTTGTGCTCCCTGGACCCAATTCCTGCGCTTAACAAATAAGCCATTACTTACTTCACGCCCAATGAAAAAATAATTTCCAAACTAGTCTCCAGAGTATCGTATACAGTTCTAAAGCACACGCATTAGTTGAAATTTCAATTGGCTTCGATAGTAGCAGCGGGCTAAAGGTTTTCAGTTAAAAAATTTATTATCCTCATTTGTATGCAGAGGCAAAGCCAGAAATAGGAGCGAGTCGTGTTTACTTAAGGACACGCCGCGACAAAACTCGAAATCCATTTTATATATATATATACATATATAAGTTCGCCGCTCAAGCTTACCACCGCACAAATCTCTAAATAGGCTCTCCGGGTTGCACCCCTGGGAGTTGCACGTCTCGCGTCTTTTTTACGAGGGTTACATTGTCGATGCGGAATTGGCTTGCGGTCTCTGCGAGTATTTTCTCCGACTCTCTTTCGAATTTCAATGAACGATGGCTTTAAACGCCTCTGTGTAGTCTGCAACGACGTGCGGTATGGCCAAAACTTGGATTGACTGACTCCCCCCGGTGGAGAATAATATGAATCCCCGATTAAATTCGGTATTAGAATTCGATTTGTCCTTCACAAAGAGCTTTAAATCCACGAGACTGTACGCTTAATTATATATACATTGATGTCAGATACAGACTTTTTATTTTCTCTTCCATAAGTTAGTCTTTTAGTTCTTGAAATTCAGTACTTTATAATTTAGTGCTCATCAAACCAAAGTAAGCTTTAGTAATTAAAGAAATGTTGAAGAATTTTAAACGTGCAGGTTTCTTTGTAAACTGCAGTTGACAGTAAATACAGTACTGAAACAAATACGAGCGTGCAGCACCGTTTTAAATCAATTGCAAAGATTGTACAATGAAAGTAATAAAAAGGTATACTTGACAGATCGAATGCGGTCCAATAAATTTGGTTAAATGAAAGCCCGACAAGGCAACAAAGGCGGAGCGGGAATGAAAAAATGATTGAAACGAATCAAGAGTTTTGTCAAGAAACGTTCCGTAGGGGGTATTCACGCAGCAATCGTATACGCGCGCAAATGTACAGAAGCTGAAAAGCGGCGGCCCGCACGATCGCGTCTTTAGAAACGGCGCTCCGCACTGCACCGAAATACATAATTCAAGCGAGTGCGGAGAGCCAGGTACGAGAGTGAAGTGTGCGCCTCGAGCGTCCATTCCTGAATTGCAGCCACCCTCGAAGGAGCCCTCTCTCTCTCTCTCTTTCTCTCTCTCTCTCTCACTAATAAGAAGAAAAAGCTATTTTTGCACGATCGCAATTATCGTAGACACAAAAGCCTCCGCGGGTAATAAGGAAAATACGAAAGGGAGAGAGAAAGAGGAATGCGGAGCGCGGGGATGCAGCGACTGCCTTATACGCCGCGTGCATTATGCTGAATTAATGGGGGTCATTGAAGGCCAGTTAAAGAATCTGCTTCGATCCGAGCCGGCGATAGAGAAACGGCTGCGAGCATTTCATCGTTCTCTCGCCCTTAGCTGATCTTGCTTAAAATATTGTTTGCTCTAGCATGTCGGCGATAACGATTCTGCTTTATGCATTGTGAATTTATAAGCTGCAGTTTCAACGAATGACGGCTTTCACCGCTTATCTCGGCTGCTGCCTCTCTCGGGATAAATAGCAACGGCTCGTTTCAGCCGAATAAAGTAATAAGAAACGAAATGCGCCATTTTTCATTATATTTATTCGAAAAAAGGATGTAAAATCGCTTACACAATAACGCAGATAAAAGAATGATATTTTTTGCGAATAATGCTGCATCGGCTCGACGGTAGCTCGAGGGCGACGATGCGATCCATATTACCTCGGCGGCGGCGGCGGCCGGAGAGCGCAGCGCTCTCCCACAATGCAGCCTCGCGCATCCGCGCATATTTCGGGTAATTAGCCACCGGGACCCGTTTCGCTTTATTTGGGCTTCGCGCCGTGTTTGCCGGCACCGTCGCCCTGCCACTCAATAGGCACCGTGACTACAATGCGCCCACAACCAAAATCAAAACGGGCCAGCTCTCTGCGATCCGGCGGCTCTTGCTTTTTGCTGCTTCCGTCACTCTCCATTATTTGCTTTTGACGGGCCAATTTTGCGCGTTTTTCTAGTTTTATATGTTACATTTAGTTAATCCGTATACGAGAGAACAGATTTTGGCTGGTCAAACATGTTTTCGTTGTTTCTGAAAAGCAAAACATTTTTTTCGTTTTGCTCCAAAAACAGTTAGTTTACTGTATTATCGGACAATAAACTGCAATTCAACAAGAGAAAACCGTAATCCCGTATCTTTTGTTTCCTACAATCCATCTGTTCCCTCTCCACTCTTATTTCCCGATTCTTTGTCTCTCCTTTCTACTTACGTCTGAATTCTGAATACATGTATAATATCCAAACTCTCTGCGGAGCTACGATACGCAAAGTTTTGTACAAAAACAGCTTACGTAGCAGAGAGATTATGGCGTTCAGTGGATGATGTGGATTTAAGCTGATCGGCGTATGCCGCTGTATTACGTATTTACTTACCGAGTTTCTACTTCTATACCAGTGAAATGTACAAAGTTGAAATTGTATTCATCAGCTTATATAATATACTTCTTTCAAAAATCTTACTGATGATATAGAATATTAAGTATTATAAAAAAGAAGATTTGATGCTCTTTAGTTTTCTCTGCTCAAAGTATTTTTATCCATTTTTGATTACCCATGTTTTATGTATTTTGAAAATTTTCTATAAATAAAATTCCTAAACCAAAGTGCTTCGTTTTTGTCGAAATCCTTTTCAAAATATCGAAACGAACCGTTTGATGTAAAAAGAGTATAAAACTGTAAAATAATAGTAATTGAACTATAAAATACACGTAGTTTTCAATTTAACGAAATTCCAAAATCAAACACTAAACTAAAAGTTGTTGCAACAGCGTTAACTAACTTTAGAAAAAAGTTCAATTTTAAACTAATACACTTTAACGTTAAAATTCTAAATTTATAAACGTCACGTTGTAAAATAAAGTATAAAAAAAATTCCTCGTTAGCTTTTATGCATTATTTGCACCACATAGTCAGGAATCTAAAATTCTTAGTACGAATTCATATGAGCAGTATTTTTCTCTTTCTCTTATTCTGCACACATCTAAAAAGTGCGAGGATGGGAAATTGTGTACACTCACGTATTACGTTTATGCATCCAATCCGCAGTCAAGTTCTACGTGACGAGACTTAATAATGCGCGATATTCGGACAATTTTCCCATCTATAAAATTCCTTGAATCATTTTTATTTCCATTGCAGAGAAATACAGAATATTATATCTCCCGTTTAGAGAGCATAGATTATTTATTTTTTCAACCGATCTTTATAAATGGATTAGTAATAAAATTATGATTCCATAAAATTTGCACTATATCATTTCAAGCTATTATTTATATGCGAGTTTTTTAAAATTATTAATAATATGCCAAAAATTCAAAAAACCATCTAAATCAAATCCTGTAGTTTTTGGCCTTATTTTTAGTGTAGCGGAGTTGATATCGAGTAACTTCTACTTTTAAAGTACAATTTTTTTTTCGTATCACGTGTACCTAAAAATTATTTTAAAAAGTCCATTTTTAATTTTCAATGGTGCTCTTTCCATATCTAAAATTTCGATCTTGCAAACTGTACACCCCTTTATGTACCTAGACCGAAGCCGGCCGTAACGAACTGTCGCCGCTAATCTTACTCACAAAAAAGCGGCACTTCCTTCATGAATATTCGGACGGTCGCAGGGCCGTAACAGCGTAGCTCTCCATAATTCAGCAATCGATCGGCCCGTCGTTTCGTCAAAGCCGCCGCGGAAGAAGCCCGAGTCTGGCTCTCGGCGGGGGGGAAAAAAAGGGGACGAGGGAAAATCTCTGGAAAGATAAACGCGAAATCACCTCCTCGACGACGCGACTGGCAAATTCGCTGGCCGTGCGCGCGGTGCAGAAACGGCGCCCGTTCGTGCAGGGGTCGGAGGAATACGATGCAAGTAAAGCGACATTTTTCCGGGCGTTTTTGTGTCGGCAGCAGCGGCGGCAGCAGCAGAGGCGGTGAGTGCGTTTTACTCCTCCTTCCGGAGAAAACAAGACCGGACAAGCAATAGCGAAATATTCGCTGATGCTGAGTAAGGGATCCCGCAAATACACGTCCCACTGCGCGACGTAGCTCCCTCTCTCGCTCCCCGGTGTTTTACTCGACTCGCCGCCTCTCTCGCTCTCGGCGTAAGCCGGCTAAAGACGAAAAAAGAAAGAGACACGCGCATCCCTACAGCTCGGGATTTACAGATGTCAACTGTTTTTGTAGCGGCAGCTGTACGTTCTCTCTCTCTCTCTCTCTCTCTCCCGCTTATCCTCCCCGCTTGCACGTGAATTGCGCGCGCGGTCTCTCTTTGTTTTCCTAGGTATGCGCCCAGTCTCTCTTTCTCTCTCTCTCTCTCTCTCTCTCTCCTTTTTGGATATGTCGGCTTGCGTAACTGCGCCGCGGCGTGTATGATGCATGCGACCGGAGCCAGGTATTATGCTCGTGCGCTTTGGGAGTATCGCGTTACAGTATAAATACCCTCATTCGGCTGTAGTGCGTCGATGCCGACAAATCAATTCGCTAAATTATTAACCCGGGACTTAGCGGCTCTATTTATATAGTCTTGCAGGGGACAGCCCCTCGAACACGAAATTCTCCTCATTATTCTGTAAGCTGTTGCGCTCGGGATCAATGATATTTTCGCAATGGCTATATATACTCTCCTTTGCTCAATTGCTATTATTTTTTAAAGAATATTGTTTAGTTTAATTTAGCTTAATGCAAACGACTCCGTCTTATCAAGTAACTTGATTAAAAGGGCCCTTTGAAAATGAAAACTCCGGTAACCGAGGCAGCCTTCCTCCGACTCCCTCTAATATCGTTTGCAATCCGCTTGGCATCCTCTCGGAACCTTCCTATTAATATCGTAGCCTGCATATAAGCGCGGGGAAGCGAGAAACGCGTGTATGCGAGCAGCGCCGCTCGGGACGCGTTAAGATAATTAAATCGGGCCTGGTCATGGACGCAGTTCGTGTGTCAAACGGTCCTTCCAGCTTCTTTGATACCCGAGGATTCGCAGCCGGAGAGAGGCTCGTGTAACTGCCGAGTGAGTGAGAGAGAGAGAGAGAGAGAGAGTACGCCCTGCAATTCGAGATTTAATTAGAGCTAATGCCGGCGCGCGGCCCACGTACGCGAGGGGCTCAGTTATAACCGAGCACCTATTGTTTTGCGCGAGGGTCTTTTCAGCCTGATTGGCAGGATAGCCAGGATTAGTGTCATGCCGATCCGCGGCTGCGCCGATCGTCAAGTGGGGCTTCTGCGAATCTGGAGGGAGAGAGAGATGCGGGACTGATCGCCGAGCTGGCGCTTTTCGACTTGACGGACGAGCGCTGCCGAAAAAACACCGCGGGGATACTAATCGAAGGGAGAACTGATGAGGTGCTTAGCTCAGGATGACAGGACAGCTCGTACGTAGAATCGCGTGTTCCTCGATCTAGAAATTCATATACCTTGTCCTTTACGAAGCGTCGAGCTTCTTGCATTTAAAATTGTTTGTAGCTCGTAATCCTCTTTCTTTCGACAAATTAACATCATAACATATCTGTTGTAGAACTTTTTTTTTACGCAAAACACATATTAGGAAACCTAAAGGAACTGCAGGAATTCCACGGACGTAAATCAGCGTCAAGCCAAAATCCTTATCCGGATAATTTGAAACAGATGTGGATTGTATCACGAACCAAATCGATTTGTCCGTTCACAGGACCCCCGATACCGACTCAGTCGCACTCGTGTGACACTGTTTTTATGCTTTCGAGATCTCAAATTTCAGGCTCGGTGTTCACGGTATCTGTTGCGTACATACTATAATACAGCGTTCTTTTCCGTTTTTGCCTATAAAACCTTCGGTAATAAAAACAGATTTTTCCGTAAAAGCGTATCTTTACTTGGAACTCGATTTTCCATTAAACTTTAAAATCAATATACGACTCAAAAAACATTTCAGTTATATCTTATCGATAAAAATATTTTATCGTTTTAAAATTTTCACTTTTGGGCAGACGTATTGGAAAGTTTTTTCCCGGCATCTAATTGCTGTCCGAAGCGTTAAGTAACACATCTTGCACAAAGTGCAGAAGCGAGACAAGTATTTTGCTTTAAAAAATTGATTTTTTTACATAAAACTATTTACTGCATTTTGTAATAAAACTTGAATTAGAGAAAATGAATAATTTTGTTTATTAGTTCTAGAATTTTCTTAACAATTAATAAACATTATTTTGAACAATCGCAGCTATTTAAGGTAGAAAGGGCGCCATTTACGGCCGCAAGCATTACAGTAATGCGCGCAACAAGCAGCTCGAGTCGAACAAAAGAACAAGAGATTTAATACCCCATTGACCCCCGGAACCTGCTGCTATCATGCTGGAAGTCGCGCTGCAGGATAACGGAGCACCTTTTCGCTTGTTGTACTATTAATTCCCCGAATAACAGCGCGCAAATTCAAATTACGCATTCAAGCTGCGCCGGCAGTACTCTGCCGAGTGCATAATTAGATTTATGAAAACGGGAACGCGCACGCACGAGCGGCGCGGAGAAAGAGGCACTGGACATTTTCGCGTTAATCGCCAGCTGCGGGGGAAACCGCACGCGAGAGAGAAGTAACCGAATACGCGGCTATAGGACCTCCGGAACTTTTCCACAAAACCGAAGCGAGATAGAGAGATAACTGCCTAACGTATACCGTCTCCTCGAGGCCATCAGCCACCCACGGAGCGCGCGGCAAAGGGAGAATCGGGGAGTGGAAAGGAGAGAAGAGCCCTGCGCCGACGTTAAAAAGCACGCCGACTGCCTCTCCCCCCTTGTACGCGCGCACGTCAACGGCAGAAGCTGCGCGCGGCAAAAACTCGAGGGCAGCCCAGCGGGCACCAAGTGCGGATACACCTATGCGTGCATGACTCCTGCTCTGTCTCTGTCTCTCGTGTCCATTGCAGCAGCGATTTTCGCGGAAGAGCGCGGATTTTGTCTAAGTCACTTTTCAGGGAGAGTCACTTTTCTGCATTTTGCATGTCGTTGTTAAGTGTTCTGCAAGAAATTTTCTTTCTCGTGTATAAGCTTTTTCTCTTATTGATTTTACGTAAAATTACAAATGATTTAAAATATTTGCATTAAATTGTATTATTGTCGGAACTTTCAATCGAAGGAAAAAACTGTTGGGATAAAACCGAACTGTTTTCAAACATCAGTAAATAACATTTAATAACATTTGTGCTAACTTCAAAAGGAGATGAAGCTTTTTACACTTTTAATAAATACATTTATCAGTTTTACAACAGTACTGTATTAAATATTAAAATCTTTTATCACGATAAAAGGTTATTTTAATCGAATTATCGTCAGTGTATAGCAAAGCTAACACGAACAAATTTTAACCTATTTCACCTCTTTTTACATCAAAGGTGGAACTTTAAAAATTCTCCCTTTGTTAGTAGTAACAGGATAGTTTCAAGTCGATCGATACAATTTCATTTTCTTTGAAGAAATTGCTTTATTCAATTTTAATTAAAATTTTTTTTTTTAATTTAAATTGAATTTTTTTTTAATGTATATTTGTGAAAAAAGTCCATCTTCCGAATTTCATTGAAATAAAAATTTAATTTTTTGAAAAAATAGTCCTTCTCTGAGTCTTTTAAAGATATATATACTTTCAAATATGATTCCGTTAAAATATCTTCCAATTTATATAGTTCGTTGCTTCTCAAAAGGTTGAATTTTAAAATAGCGTCCTTTTGAAGGACGGCGCGCACCTGATCATACGCGCAGTCCTGGCAGTGGCAAATTGACCAAAGCGAACGAGCAGTACGCGAGCAATAGTTAAAGTTGAAGGCGAGCCCCGAAAGCGAGCAAACTTGGGCGGGCCACCTACATTCATAGACGGCAGCCGGACCCGATTGCGGCAGGCAAAAGGACGCCGTCCTAATCGGAATTCGTGGCGATTCACCACTCGACTCACGTAGATCGTCGTGATTCTCAATTAACGGAGGTCAGCCGTCGGCTGGAGTACCTGAATCTCCCGTCGCCGCCGTCGGTCGAGACACGTACCGGCGGGGAAGGGACGGAGAGGCGAGGACGAGAGAAAGAGAGAGAGAGAGAGAGAGAGAGGCCGAAATAAAAAATCAACAGAGCACTTTGCGCTCGGCGCCACCGGAACTGCTCCGCGCTCCCCCAGAGTAACCTTCCCTGCAGAACTTGCTCCCCGGTCTGGGCGAATATTGAACTTGCAAAATACGCCGAGCGGCATTTTTTTCCCTCGGAAAATTAAACTCTTATTGCAGAGCGGCCCCGCTGTGCTTGAACTTTCAAAAAACCTAATAAGTAATTTGACGAAATTGCGTTCTTGATACTTTATTGAGGCTTTTTAGCGTCCACTGTAAAATTTCAGTGTACAACAGATTATTTACTAGTTCGTGAGCTACAAGTCTAATCATTATATTTACGGTTAACGTGGAAATTATAATTAATTATAATACAAAAGCCGTAGTCAAAGCAATAATTTTTCCGTTTATTGACAACTCGCATTTAAATCCCCTTCAAATTTGCACCTGTGCGCGTTGTAAAGTATCCGGCAAGCTCCAAACAGCTCATTCTCTATCAATTAGCCGAAAACAAAAGAGCCCATCCCAAATTACCAGGCGCAACCACATTTACGGGCATCAAGAAACCATTTTCCTGAAAAAAAAAAAGGCTCGAAGCATATCCTCGCGTTTAAGCCCGGGCGGCTCTTCGCTGAACAAAGCAGCCAGAAGAGCAGAGCGAACTCATCGACTGGTAGCCGTCAGTCAGCGTTGCAAGTTAATTCCGTATTCACATATTTACCGTCGAATTAATCAAGCCGCACAAAAGCGCGCGCAGCCGCAATGCCGGTATCCCGGCCCCGGAGCTCGGGTATATTTCTGTCGAAGCTTCCGGTTATTTACGGAGGGAAATTTGCAATTGTTTGGTCAGTCGGTCCATTTCCGGTGGCCCCGCTATCTTTCTCTCTTCGCCGCGTCCCAGTCGATCACCCTATCGACTCCGGTGCGCTCACCCTTTCCCGAGTCCTTTGCGCCTTTCTTTTTATTTCGCACTCTCGGCGAGCAGGCCATTTACTTGCCTGCGAGCACATTTAGCTGTTCACCTTTTTGTACTCGATTTTTTTGCTCGGAAAGATTTTTTCCTTTCTTCGAAATTAAAATTTTTATTTGTGCATGCTGAAAATGGCAAATATTTAAATAAAATTATTTTTTCACTTGGAATACGGCCGTTTTAAAGTGTCGGAATGACGTAAAAAAGGAGAGCCCGAGTAGATTAAAAAATTCTTACGACCCCTTCTGAACGCGGACGTAAAAAATGGTTAAAAAGAAAGTTTCAAGATTATTTAATTAAGAGATGCTGCATTTCAGGAATTTTTCTTTGTTGTCAAGAATTGGATTGATATTTGATGTACTTATAAGCGAAAAAAAACGACCATATTCACTAAGTGAACAATATCAATTTTAAATTAACTTTTATTAATTTAAACCACTATTAAAGAAGGTACTTTTTAGCAAAGTAGAAACTGGTATTTTAATGAAAGCTTTTTATACACTAATTATTCATAGTTTATTTCATCATTATTTATCCAAAATAATGAACACTGTAAAGCATTACTTGCGGTATTCAGTATTAATGACAAGTCGTGAATATGTACTTAAAGTTTCATTACATAATCAGTTTTGATCATAAACGTGTATTCACTCAATATCAATTTCTATTTATAAATATCGGAAAAATTTGTCAAGTCTTAATTTAAAGTAAATATTCATTCCGTATATGTGCAATTCAAAAAATTTTGATAAATAATACCACCACGAATCCAGGTGGATTGTAAAGTATTCCATTATTGAAGTTAAAATCGAAAATGATTTCGTTGCTGATGCTTAAATGAATTAATACCCTCCCGACTGCGCTTTGGTATAGTCACTCCAGAAAAAAGCTGGCAGCTTCCACAAAGCCATTAAATATCTCGGAAAATGCGCGCAGGCCGCGGCTAAATTATGAACGTCGCATTTCGAGCACTGGGAAAAAGCGCGTATAAGCGAGAACTCGAACGCGAGTGGCAGCAGCGCCGGTCGAAGCCCATAAATGACAATCGAGTTTTTTTCGGCGAATCGCTCAAAGCTCGCCTCGCCGTGAGCAGCGAAGCGTCGCGACAAACAGTTTCGCCGTAAATCAGCGCGCAAATTGGCTCGATATTATCGGCAATCGCAGTTTCATGCGCTCCCCGCCGCGGAGAGCCGTACCTCCACGCGGAAGCCCCTCGCCGCTTTTCAATTGGCCGCGGGGAGAAAAATTCCGGTGCGCCGTGGCGCTAGCCGCGAACCTGGGAAAGTGCGCGCTGCGCTCGCGCCTGCTATTGCGTATGCGCGCTTTATGCGTATGACCCCTCGAGTTGACAAGCCAATTTGTCGCTGCCGGTATGGCCGATCGTCAATCGAGCAGTCTACGGCTCCTGTCTTGCGCTAATACATAAATTAGCCTTTTGTCCCTTTCTTTTTCACCTCATCATGCGTGCAAGAATCGGCAAGTGCGCTTGTCGCGTGACTGCCCGACCAGGGACCAGTCACTCATTTTCTGCCTTTATATCGAGAAAAAAGACTAGTGCCAGCTTGTAACTGAATAATTATGACCGCCAAGGTTCCGGCACTTGTTTACAAATTATTCCGACTGGAAATTAAACTTTATATGTTTCTTGCGACGAAACGACTCGTAAATTAAGTCTTGTCTGTATTTTTTCTAGAAATTTTCTACTTCCATTAAATTTGTTTAATAGACCTACTAATACATTTTCACTATTTCTAGTGAAAAAATACAACAGATAAAAATCTATAAAAATATCGTTCAGTTCTTTCCATAAAAACTATCCGATCGAGTGTGGCGAATGCGTATAAAAGAATATTACGATAATTTTCAAAGGCACGTAAAGGCGCACCGGGCGGAAAAGAGCCTTGTTGCCTCGGCAACTTGTCTGGAGCGAAGCAACGAAACAGTAAACAAGTATAGAGGCAAGTTGGCAAGGTGTAATGACGTGTTACACGGCGCGCCGCCGCGGCATGGATTTCAGCGGCGGAGTTATAGGGCGGCGTCGAACTGCCACCGCGGGAGCGACAGTATCGCGGCACTGTTCTCGCCCGTCAAATGGGCTCGTGTTCCCGCGGTCGCCGCTGCGGTCCACTACGCCTACATCGCAGCCAGGCCGTTCGTTTCCCACGCGCGGCAATCATGCGGCCGCGGGACTGAAGCGCGTGCCTCGGCGCTTCCGCAGACTGAATTGCGTCGATTCGCTCGAGCGGCCCTCCATACAACTGGAGGATCGGCGCATGCACTCGAGTTTTCGCGCGATCACCCGCCCGGAGTCTCTCATCTAATATCCACCTGACCGTAATGTTATTTCCCGGTAAATCCCTTGTAAAAGAATCTTTTTAAATGCCGGCAAGAGAGCGGTTCCCCGGCGCGAAAGAAGCCGAAAAGAATAGAAAGTCAGCAAAGGCTGCGGATTTGGCAAACAGCTCGTAAAAGCAATCGCTCGGCGTGGAAGAGCCGAGTGTGTCGTCGGCGTCTTCGGCAGAGAATCGGTTCAGACGCAAGGATACTTGCTCGTCCTTTGCATAGGTAAAGACAGTGAAGGGTAAATACGGCTTGTTCCTCCGGCTCTGGTCCTTTGCCGGGGCTCGCTCGCAGTCTCCCTCCCGTTTCGAATCCCGACATTGGCGTAGCGGTTTCGACGAAACTGCGAGCTCGGCGACGCCGACGACGTTGCTCTGCCTTGAAACAACAGGCGTACGTGACGCTAAGAAAATCGCAGACTTTTTCCTTTCTCTCGGCGCCGTATACTCGTACGAGTCTGGCTCCCGCTTTTTTCGCTCGGTTTTTATCCCTCTTTTCATCCCCCTTTTTTCGACGCCCGAACACCTCTTTCTGCTTTCAGCCTTCTTTACGAAATCCAACTCGACCGGCGGACTTTTGCGGGATTATGCAAGTTTTAGAAGAGGAGCGAGTTTTTAAAAATATTATAAGCAGCTTAGTCTTATAATATATTATTACACTGATTATTGCTGAAAAATCAAAAAAATCAAAGTACTATGAAGAATAACAATAATCTTTTCTCTGCGCTTAAACTTGCATGGTATTTAATGCTTTTAAGCTCGAGTGATGGGTTAAAGAAAAAATCCATTATCGGCAACTTTCCCACGGGAATGAGAAAAACGTTCACCCTCTGAGGATTCAGTAATACTGATACTTCCGTTGCTCGAACCGGATTTAGGTTTAATGAGTTTTTGATGACATTTCTACCTGTTAACAATTAGCCGGCAAATCATTGAATTATAAATCGCGCAGAGCTATTTTTTATGGTTAAAACCAATAAAGTGAGCTCGCGAGGGTCATCTTTAGCTGACTAGCCAAGGCACGAGACGCATCTATGAGGAGGAGGCACGATAAGCATCGGGGCGACATCGTTCTTTCGGGCATTTTTCGCGGAGGGCAGACGGTGCGCTGCCTCTGTTCTCCCCGGAATCCCAGTAATGGTGAGGGTGATGCTCTCCGGCATGCGCTCGTTGTAGACGTCGGCGAACCCCCCCGTCTGCCGGGAGCAGTTGCACGTGCGACACCGGTGCACTGGCCAGCGGCGAATGTCCGACAGGAGGGAGAATGGAGCGTCCGTGTAGGCAGAGGGATCGCGCTGAGATTATAACGAGAAGCCGCGGCCTTTAAAGGCCTCCCGCGCTACACACCTCTCTCTCTCTCTCTCTCTCTGGCGGGGGGATTCGTGATTTGCCGGTAACGGATTGCACCGTCGTACGAGTGAACCGGCCTTTGCGAGGAGCGGTTTACGGTCAGCTCGTTCGACAGGAATTTCATATTCAATGCTGGCTAGAGGGGGGGAGGGGGGCGAGACGCACTGGACGAGACTTTTGCATACCGGTATTGCGATCGCCGCGTAGACAACATCGCTGCAGCGCCGGAGAGCCTACACCGGCTGCAAACTCTCTGCGAAGGACGAGCAATCCTCTTGTTAATGAGAACACTTTTTCCGCGGTCGATAAACGACCGAAAAAACAGCATTGTTTTATATCTTTTTGCGAATAAATTAAGAGAAATTTTGAATAAAATGCGCAAGTAACATCGTGATATCTGACAATCGGTATCAACTTATTTACTCCGTCTTAATCTTCCTATCTGATTATCTTTCAATAACTTACAAGCTTTAGATCCAGCTGATTAATTATTATTAATGTTTGGAAGTTTGGCGAGCATCGGATCATCTTTCAATCCAGATAAAGGGCATTTCTCTTTTAAATCTAACCAACGATTTGTTGTTGTACTGTATAATTTGTAACGAAGATAAAAGGTAGCAGTTTATTACGTTTTTGATAGACGTTGAGCGATCAAGATTGTAGTAAATATCATCAATCGGTGATTTACTGTGTATTTAGCAAATAAATGTTCAACCCACACTGCAAGTGATAAAATGAAAATGAAAATGAAAATGATAAAAGGCATATTAAAAATGAATTACCCATATCTTAAAATAGGAAATTTAAAAGATCCCCTCGGGGTACCATCTAATAGCTGGCTTTTCTAAAAAAAAAAAAAAAAAATAGAAAAAAAAAACGGATGACACATAGGCCCGTTTACGAGGCGTGGCGTCAATGAACCGCTCGGCGTGGCATCTTGCATCCGTAACTTTTTGGGAGAATCCGTGCGCGATAAAAATGTACAAAAAGGCCAGAAAATGGTAAATATCTCCATTTGCCGGAGAGGCTCGGGGAAGTGCCTCGGCGTCGCTTGTGTGGCTCTAAATTTAGAATTCCTGCGGCGTTGGCCAAACGCGACGTCTCGTCTCCGGAGTCGGAAATCGCTTGACGGATGAGACGACGGAGAGCACGAGTTTGTCCGCGTTTAAAAGCCAGCTTCTCGGTCGCGACGCGTTTTCTCTAAAACCTCGAATTTGTCCGCGTCCCATTGAGAGAAAGAGAGCCGCGCTTTGAGCCGGGGAGGGGACGAGAGCGGCGAAGAAAGTGAGAAACAAGCAAGCGATGAATCTGGCTCTCTTTTCACTCTTTGTGCTATACGAGTACGGAAAGCTTTTAGCGCCTCAAAGCCACAGGGTTCGTTTCTTGTATTTTTAATTCTCGCGCCCAAGTCCGATGAACACTTTTAGAAAATGCGACGGAAATGGCTATCGAGCTTATTTCTCAAGGACGATCTTTAATCCGTGGCTTCCGTTTGTTAAACATATTTTCCCCTTACTGCTTAGAGTCTTTTATCTTTTATTATTAATCAACGAGTTTCATATCGGGCACTTATATTTTAGGACACTAACTGTGAAAGTTGCATCTCTTTATTTTTTTTCAGTTACGGTAAAGAGCAATCAGTTATTAAAACATTTTTCTTTGTTAATAATTTACTTTTCAACATTTTGCTATAAATAATAATATAATATATCATTTATGACTATAATTATTGAAGCATGAACATTCCAGAGATTAATTGATTATCAAAAAGATTTGTAGGTTTTTTCAAAAAAGTTCACACGAGGTATAATTAATAAGTAGGGAAGATATACATTATGATGTCAAGTTTATAAAGGGTAAAAATCGAAAAGAAATAATGATAGGTGCAAATTCCAGCAATAAAATGATCGATGGTCTTCTTAATCCATTTACATGACTATGAAATCGATCCAATTTTTGTACAATCTTGTACTGATTGGTTTGAAGCAAATAATCTAATAAAATTTTAAAAAGAAATATTACTAAAACTGACAAAATCAAATTAAATTATTTTTAAACTGGTCAACGTGAAAACAGCTGATCACACAAATGCTCGAGCTCTTCAAGTTTTCGAAAAAATTGAGGCTATGTGCTCCAAAAACTTTTTTTTTTTACTTTTTTGGCAATTTATTTTATAGGGAGTTCTCTTTAATAGCCGGATCTTTTATTCATTCAAACATTTACAGTTTCGAAAGACTGCCGTGTGAAATAAGTTGCATTTATAATTGTAATGCAAAGTTTGACACGTACATCGATCTATGCAAGTGTCATAATATTAAAAAGGAAGCGAAAGACTGCTCGTTAAACTCGATTCTCAATAATTTTGTAAATTATAAAAGTGCGAACGGAGTGAGTGGCGCTTCAAACCGGCTTGGTGCGATAATTATGACCAGTCGATGCAATCTTCCACCGGTCGATCGTCCAAGAGCTTAGCAGCGGGTGGTAATTGCGGTACGCACTCTGGACAGTCAACGAATAACTACGTTATATTAATATTTTCTCGAATATCCATTATGCACCATGAGAATTATTATTTAATTTAGCTGCACTCCAATGATTCTTGGTATTTATATTCTCTTCATATGTTTTTAATGGCTCGTTAATCGCGGTACAACATTATTTTAGTATCACCAATTTGCTGTACTAGACCAGAAATACTGACACCTTACAAGAAATGAATTAACAATTCAATAATGACTTTTGCAATAATTTTTCATCGCAAAATAGATGTATCTCAATACTTTCCAATAAAAAATTATAGTCTGCGCAACGCGTCGACACCAATGACAAATGTTCAACCGCATAAAAAGGCGTTCGAATTTTTGGACGAAATGTTCATCCCAACTCAGAAAAGCAACCGTCCGAGCTTGGTTCAATACTGGACTAAGCAGGCAGCAGCGCAGAACATCGGTCAAGCCGAAATTGCAAGCTTCTCAAGCTTCCCACTGGCATTGCAGCGGCAAGCATTTGACTTGTGTCGGGGCTTTGGGGAACAAGGCGACGCTGCCGCGGAGTAGCCGTGCAAATGGACCCTGCATACATCCCCCGGCCGATGATCGTACGCGAGCACTGTTCGCGTTCAGCCGTAACATGCTCGGCATTCTCCACTTGCAACTATATAGCCTCTCTCTCTCTCTCTCTCTCTGCTCCACCTTTTCAGCGCCGGCTTTGAAAGCTCTTCAAGCTCCGATCGTAAAGTGACGCGTCCTTTTATTATCCCTTTGAATGACCGCTGCGCTGGACTCAAGTTTCCCGCAGGTGAATCAATATGTGTACAGGGTGAAAAGTGTGCATTTTTTAAGCAATTCAAATTGTATCCTGCAACTGAAATAGCTAATTCTCAAATAATTGGAGGTAAAAAGCGTCGTAAACTTTTTAACTTGAAAGCCCTGATGCCCGTTATCCGGGTGGCTCTCACTCGGGAGCACTCAAGTGTCTCTTGCAAATGCAGTCGCGCAGGACTCGGGCAGGTAGCGGCGGTATTTCTCGCGGCCGCAATGGCCGCACATTGTTCGGGAGAAGCGCGACAGGCCCGGCTAGATTAGGTTTTACTGCCAAGCAGCCTTCGGTGCGCCGCGGCGTCGGGGGCAGTAAGCGCCGGAGATCGTAACGATTTCGACGTCGAGTAGTCGACACCCCCGCGCCGTTCATTCTGACCGACGGCGGCGGCGGCGGCGGCGGCGGTGGCGACGACGACGACGACGATTTGCCGACTGGAGTGTAGGGCGCGACGACGATGGCGGCGTTATACGGGCGCTTCGTTACGGGCCGCGACTCCCATTTGCCGTAAACCGCGACAAGCTCCGGGAGATAACGTTGATAGTCGCATCGCGCGAGTATTACGGCTGGGGGACTCGAAAGAGGGAGGGCTCGAACAATTTCGGAATTCATTCGGGAGCTGCGCGATGAGCTTATTAACCTGGGCAAACCTCATTCTCTCCCGGTTGGCCCAGTCTATTGCCAAAGCTTCCGCAATGCCGTCGCTAAAGAAGAAGCTAGATTTCACTTTAATTAAGTCAAACGATTATTGTTATCAATTTTCCTTGGGAATTTAATTTTTCTCATAATTAATTCCAACTTTATGTAAATTATTCTGGAAAATTTTTTTAAAATCCAGGTACATTAAATGCAAAGGATGAAAAGCTTGTTACTATTCAGCAGAAAGTAGTGAAATATCTGGGTTGGCGAGATTGCAACTCGAGCTTAATTTCTTTATTGCACAAAAATTTGAATAAAGAAATTTATTACTTTGAAATTCGGAAGAATAATTTTTCGTCGTCGGCGGTAGAAATTAAGGAAAAAAGTTGTAGCTTCAAAGCGGAAAGAGCAGAGAAACTAGAAATTTCGCAGCTAGGAAGGCGCCGCGGGTGACACAGATGAAGAGATTAAAAATCCGGAAGAATAAGTCCGCGTCGGCGCAATAATAAGGCAGGAGACAGAAAGCCATTGAAAAGGCCGGGTGACGAGATTTATTCAAAAGAGTTTATCAGATCCTCCTCTCCTACGACGTCGAGTTCGTTTGGTCGCGCGATTTCTCAAGCTCCTCTCCAAAGCAAATACGGAAAGCCTCGTGCCAGCACGTCCGAGAGCTTATATATCTGCTTTCGTTCCTCTTCCTCTCGCTTCCTCTCGAGCGGGGGAATATCTTTTACTTCCGCGCCTCCTCTCTAGCTTTATTCCGCTCGTCGCGTACGCGGGCCCTAGCCGGCTGCCGGGGTCACAGTCGCGCACGTGCGCTCGTTTAACATCGGGATGAGTGCAGGGACGGCCGGGGAGTCAGCGTGCAGCATTCAGACTGACTCTCTCTCTCTCTCTCTCTCATACGTCTGAGAAATAGATCCAGAAGGAGAGATAGCCGATGATAAAGCGAGCCCGGAGCTCTCTATTCGCATATAAGTGTCAGGAAAAAAGATTCTGGGCCAGAATGAGCGGAAAAATATCCGGGACGAACAGCAAACATTTACTATGTGCTAGAAACACAGTTTTTTTTATTTTAAAATTGGAAGAAGCGACCGAGCTTCGATAAAGGCGTTATTTTTAATCAAATATCCTGAAATCTACAGGGCGCGCAAGAATGATCAAAGAGAGAGAATCACTTAACTGAATATAGAAGAGGCGAGAGAAAGATTCGAGTCATCGTAGAGTAAAGGACAGAATTTTAAGGTTACTAAGCTTATGCTTGCAAGAATATTTTACATAATCTCAGAAATACATTGTTACATTGTTGGAAAAAGTCAAAAATAAGAAATTGGACAGTTTGAAGAAAAGAAAACGCGTCAGGAGGATGCAGCGCAGGCCTTTTCAAGTGCGCAAAAAATACAAAAGTCCATGAGCCCAACTAAATATTTTCAAAATATAGTTATGAGGTGAATACCCGCAAGATTATTAAAAAACTATTAAAATCCACAAACACTATTATTTTGCTCTGATCGCGAATTGTGCCCCCATTAATTAAGAACGCGAGCTGCACTCAAGTAGCAAAAGTGCGAATGGATTTTTTGCCCCCGCGCAACTGCCGAAAGCGCTGAAATCCCGCGAACACATCCTAATGTTAATGCGCGGCCGCAGATCGGAATGCCAGATAAGAGGCGACGTGTTTGAAAGCCCGCCTTGTTCCCGGCCACCTAAGAACCGCGCTATCCTCGGCGCTTTTTTGCTCCTCGTCGCGGCTGCTTTCTCGCCCGCCGCTCCCGAGATCTCCCGCAGCGGAAATGCTCCCTTTCTGCAGCAGCAAAACGGCGAGAGCGCATTCAGCGCTTTGAAATAATAGGATTCGCGCGATTATCAACTTTTTTAATCCAGCTAGATTTGTTTGTATCTGGAAAATAGATATCAAACGTCTGGTGTAAAAATAAAGGAAATCTATTAGGCATTAAAGAAGCCACTGCGTTGGTATTCCACATACAGAGCTTTTGAAAAGAACTACATGGGTGGCCAAAAAGCGCTTCGTCAAGGGAAGTAACTTGTTGATTTAGGGCCGCGATCGTAGAATACGCAGCCGCGCGCAGCTCTTTTTTCTCCGCTTTGCTTTTTTTAAGCTGACGAGCGATTGTCAGTCGCGTAGCTTTATCTATATCTAAACGAGAAGCGCGCGCGCGCGCTCGAGCGTCACCGTTGTTGACGTTGGAAACCGACACTTTCTTGGCTTAACTGTACCGAGTCGGTCTTTAATTAACTGGCTGTTTTTACCGGGGCACAAAAACGTTGCGCTGAACAAAAAAAAAACCGAGGGAGACGCGGGAACATTTTTTTCACCGCCAAATGAGAGGGGCGGATTTTTTCGTCGCGCGCTGGGAACGATAGGCTAATTCGTTTCTACTCTTTAATTATGAAGCTCCTGTTTATTTTACTCAACTCGGTGCATTTTTACAAGTCCTGAACTTCCTTCCCCGAAGCTAAAATGAAACTTGATACAACTGGGAATTCTCGTAAATTTTCTTTATTCTAGACGAGTGGATAAAAAAATCATCACCTGCCACGCTCTATTACTCATATAAAGATTATTTAAAAATCTGCCTTAGCTATTTTTTACGCGTGAAATTTCAAGTTTGATAAAAGTGGATTAAGAAATTAATGAAACTTTTCAAGCAACCTTTCGAAATATTCAGTCATCTCGTGATTTTTCCGATCAGGTGCTTCCCAAATCAATCGTGCCTAGTTCTTGCGGCGTTTTTTGCCGCCATACGCACGCCGAGAGACACTTCCCGGCGCGGCGCAGCCGGAGCAGAAGGCAGTTTGACTGTTGATCTAAGGGGCTGAGAAGCAGTTGCCTCGAATGATAACGCGCGACAGCTTGCTACGATCGCGCGTGCATCCCAACCGCATCCCACCGTCGCGACGACACTCACACCTGCTCGCTAATGCGAGCTGGAGCGGGTTTAACACAGAAATGATTATTAAACGCGAGCTGATTATGGGCCGTCAAAAGATTGCATCGAAATGCTGATTAGAATAATAAGACAAAAGGGAAATCTATGAAATTTCACGTCTTTTCTTGTGTAATTTAATTGAGCTTATTTATATACCGTTAAATTTGACGTTAAATTTTTTTAAAAGAATTCGAGAAGGCAGAAATTAATTGTGCGCAGGTGATTCAATTTTTAAAAGCAATATTTAAAGCGTTAATTAAAACAAACTGTTTACTCCGGGCAAACTTTGAAAGCGGGCCATGAAAAAGCTAGGCGGGCAATTTGGGAAAAAGGCCAAAGTTAAGGGGAGCAGGAATTGCAAGATGAAAGAGAAAGCGACAGCGATATCCCGGCACAGTGCAATATCCTCGCAAACAAATATTGTCATCGTTTTACGCGAGAGTTAACTGGCTGCTCCTATCCATACGTGCGCCGCTAGAATGTGTCCCCCGCCCCCAACGTGTCAACAAGAGGTTAAAAGGCCAGCTCCGCTCCTATACCAGCGTCTAGCCGCATGTATGTCGCTCGTTAAAAGTGTTTATACCCGGCGTATGATTGCGACACGTAGCGGTCGAAGTCGCTTACACTCTTCCAGACCCTCCCGAGTGTGTTACATCACGTCCGAGCGGAGCCGAAGACAGCGGCGGCGGCGGCTGCGTCGACCGAGGACGAATTCGACGAGGGGTCGGAAAACGTTCCCCGGCTACACAGCTTATTTCGCGGCCAAAAACTCGGCCATTAGGCTCCAGAGCACGTCTGCAGGAGAACCGAGAAGCAGCCACGTCGCCGCTCGGAATCAGCGGGGATTCCTCGCACAAAGTTCACCCGGGCTTTTCCTCAAACAACTAAGTCACACCTTTCGCGCGACCTGTAAGGTTAGCAGTCTCCTGCCCTTTCTGCTCTTTCTCGCTCTTACGTATTTGGGATAAAGATTCCTTGGGAGGTTCTATCCACTCCGTCCATTGTCTTCACGTATAAGATTACAAGATTTTTGTTTTTCGAAAGTTCAATATAAATCGGTTATTATTGTTAGTTATTTGTGGCTTTTTTACAACTATCGAAATAATTATTTTTAAATGTCATCTTAAGAAATCGAAGCAAAAGAAACGAAAGTTGATCTATATAATTTATAAATTTAAATCATCTATTAAGCAACGACGAATTAAAATAAAGAGGAAAAGACGTAAAAGTTTGCACTACTTAATCCTCGTATCGGAATAATGAATCTAATAAATCAGCATCAAACTCAAGATGAAGTGCATTCTATTCAATAAAGGTGATGATAATTTAGCATCAAGTAGAAACTCCTTTAACACGATTTCCCCGAGTTACAAGTTGGACCATAGCTAACAAACTCCATTACAGGCGTGTTAACTTTTTAATTAAATTTTGAGAAACGTTACCATAATCCATATAATTCACACTCCTGCTCCGTCTAATTACAGGTACGAATGGAAGACGAGCCGCGAACGCGAGCAGGAGCAAATAAAACTCGGCAGGGGAGGGGCGCTGCGATTTTCGAGCGGGATATCAATTTGCTTTGACTTTTGGCAGCAGGTGCGCCGGACTCGGCAGCGGTGTGCGTGTATTTCAAGACCCGGGCGCACTTCCCTCTCTAGTTTGGACCGGAGCCCGCTCGTTCGCCCGTCGTATAACTAGGCAGGCAGACGTGTAAGCGCGTATCCCGTCGCCAGAGGCGAAACCGCTGCCGCTCATCATTTTAATACGCGTCGCTTTTCGGACGTCCGTCGATTTCTTGGCACGCCGGCACTCGCGGGCATCCCCTAATTTTCGGCCAATTCAAGTCACGCGCCAAATTCTCCCCCGGCATTACCTTTACGGGACTAATCTTTTTCCCTTACTCTTTAGTACTCTACGGTTTATCTCGTTGCACAGATGATTGCGTGATAAACGCCTGACAAAAACGCGAGCTTAAAATTTATTACACATAAAATTATTGAGATGCAGATTTAATACTATTTCTCGGATAATCGCCTCTCAAAAAGATACTGTTTGATGCCTTGTAGAACTTATCATCTTGCTTTACGAACAATAGCTAGCATCTTGGATAGTTTGCCGCTACCCATTGAACCACTCGATACGATCTGAATGGTTTCTATACGCATAGAGTTGTATTAGGCGTAGAGGGCAAATACACCAACGTTAGACAAGGAAATTTACCTTAATTGGTCGGATAACGTCGCAACAACGATGAACAACTGGAAATCTGACGTAAATTGCCTAAGGATCGTATCTGCATAGCTTATTGCAAGATAAATGAACCTGATATAAGTATCAATAATTTCCTCCGAGAACTTCCTTATGTAATTCTCGTAAATTTTCCAGATAACAAGCAAGTTTTAATTACAACAGCGTTAATTTAATAAATGATACTAAAACAATTTTAATTAGGTAGACGAATGAATGTAAAAAAATTTGTTTAAAAAGAGGAAGATAAAAAAAAAACAGTTTTCATTGAAGCAGCGGAAAAAGGAGCAAATAAAGAATTAAAAAACGTTACTTAGCGTTCATATTGAATAGTTGGAAATGGGCAATAAGTAAATTGGACTCTTGCTGTCCAAAGCGAGGAAAGAACCGAGACGAGAGCTACCGCGTATTGCTTGCCAAATGCGTGTATGCGGCATAAAAAGAGCGGAAAAAGTAAGCCTCGCTCTGTGGCTCCGCTTTGCTTCGAATGCACGCGCTTCGAAGTTCGTACAGGGTATGTCTGCCGCTACATGTACATGAGATGAGCTCGAGTCTGGATCTAGCCCAAAAGCGACCTTTACCAAGCAATACGGAATTCGAAAAAAAATGAGGGTAGACGCTGAAAAAATTGCTTTAACGTAACAGTTGGTAATAAAGTTGTGCTTATAAAAGTGAAGTGTAATATAGCTAGTGTAGTGTTGTCTTGGAGAAAATTTCGGTAAGTATAAAATTTTGTGTCTCTATTTTTAGAAAACATAGAAATTTATCTAAATCTCACATTAAAAAATACAGGGTGAGAGAGTAAAAAAATCATATTTTATTTTACATGTTCTGTAAAATATGTTATTTTTTCTTTCTTACTAATGAACATTTTCACCAATCGTTAATAATGAGAGTTTAGTCTCGATAAGTTAAAATTAAAGCTTGTCTCGTCGGTGAGTCATATTTAAATCGAGTCGAAACTATGATATTGTCTGAAAATCGTTTCTTAATAGATTGGGTTTGTAACAAGATCATTAAATTGCAAAACCATCAGCAGTTCTCGTACAATTTCACTCCATCGTACAAAATATAACAAACTCGGAAACAAAACGCGAAGCACAACAACTGCACGATACTAAATTTTTTCACATATAAAAGTGCAGAGCAAAGAAAGTCGTAGCGAAAAACTTTAATAATCCCGCGGAGGAAAAAAAGCAGTCCTGAAAACGCTCTTCCCCTGCCTCCCTCACTGTCGGTATCTCCATCTCTTTCGGTCCAGCCGTATTCGTAAGAGCTGGAAAAGCTGCTGGGCCGACGACGCACGATGCACATACAGGCAGATAAGCACGCTGAAAAGGGGCTTATCCCTCATGTGGAGAGTCGGTTTATGCTCGCGCGCCCCTCGGCGGTCGCAACACTTCCTGCGCTTCTCTTCGCTCTTCTATTTCATCCTCTCTGCCAGGCCCTCCTCTCTCTCTCTCTCTCTCTCTCTCTCTGTCTTTCCCGGATGGCTGGGGGTGTACCTGGATTGTAAAGTGGCAATGCCGCTGCGTTCTGCCGCGCAACATCATGCTTTTACTGCGAGAGGAAGGCAGGTCGAGCTTGCACGCAAGCGCGTTCGGCTGGACAAATAAAGTCAGGCGCGAGTCTGTTCTCTAGTGCAGTGCGTGCGCGCTTGACAAAGAGGATTTATTCTTTTTCGGTAACTTTCTCTTCTAGTCTGCGAAAAATGAGAAATTTAGTTCAAAAAGCTCGATTAAATGAGATTAAGTTCAGCCAAAGGAATAATTCAAAAACTTGCGTTTTTTAAAAAATTAAAATTTCACGTCAAATTGCAAATGCGTTTGTCCTTCTAACTAAAAAATCCTTTAAAAGATAGTCATTTTACATATTTTATTATTTTCTTCCCGGTATTTCATTCACTGTTGCATTAACTTACTATACGACTATCTCATCGTGCAGTATTTCCGTTGCTATCGTTTTCCTCTACTGATTTTCCTTACCAGTTAACAAGGCGAAGGCGTCAAAAAAACAATCTTATCTTTGCAAGTTGATCCCACCTTAGGATACTTGTAAAGTCAATTTTATATTTTTCCTCTTAATTGTTTTACATATTTGCAATGTCAACACTTTTTTAATGCATTTCAAAAGCATAAACTAATTTCGTCAAGTGATAAAAAAACTGAACAAAGATTTTATATCCTGCGGGTTATTTATTCAACCAGAGAAGCGTCATCAAAGTAATGATATCAGATGTAGGACGTCTGACGACGGAAATTCATTGATGGTATGACGTAATTAGAATCTCCAATAAAAAACTAAATACTAAAGAATAAAAAGTTACTTATAATGTTGAACTTTTTTTAATAAAAACGGTAATTTATCAAAATAAAATACTGACAAATTCAAAAAATAAAGTGTATTTACTGACTAACATAAAAAATTTGGTAGTTTTATCCAGACGACACAATTGACTTAAAAAAATTCATTTGGAATAGTTGTGCTGTATGGGTTAAACATATATTAATAAAAATGTAAATGTTTAAATCTAATAAATTGTAATAAATATTTAATTAAATTCTTTTATTTATTCATAATTTGTTTAGAAATTTATATGTACAAAAAAATTCAAGTTAACGTCATCATATTGGGTAATAAATATATTTTCAACATTAGTTAACTGATTAAAATTGAAAAACCTCATTAAATTGATATCATGTTTTAGCTAATTAAAATTAAGATACTCATATATTGATAATATAACGCCTCTATAAAAGAGAAAAAACGTAATTTTTTAGTGCTGGTCGTAGAATCATGAACGAGGTCAGGATGTTCACTTCATTCAATTACTTTATTTTGTAAGTATAAACGTAATTTATATATGTTAAAAATAAAAAACTATTATTGGTAATAGTAGTAAATTCAACACTTGCAAATTAAGCTAAATTTAAAAAAAAATATTAATTACTCCTATTCGTTTTAGAAGCGTACTTGTTTGTGCAACATTCTCTTCTGCTGTACCCAGGCGTTACTTGAATGACATCGATGATCTGTCCACTCTTTTTCTGAAAAATTATAATAATCCTTTTCGAAGATCTTTAGAAAATAATGGAATTGAACGTTTTCCAGACGGTATTTTAATTACAAAATACAATTTAAATGTTACGTTATTTATTTAGGTATAAATAATTTTTTTTTATTTTAGAAAGTTTTAATTTAAAGAATGATGCTTGTATTGATTTTTATGGCTCGACTTGCAACAAAACGGAGAATGCTAATAACAACTTTGAAAAACGTATGAAAAATGCATTATCAAAATTCAATGAAGAATTCATGAGTAAGAAAATACTTTTAAAATAAAAATTTATAGATTTATACTTACGAATAATAATTTTATATTATATATTTTCAGATGAGTTGAATGAAAAGTTGCAGAAGATTGAAATAATAAATATTTTGTCGTCTATAGAAAAGACATTATATTATAACTGTTTACTTCTTGGTATAGAATTTCTTTCTTGTAAAAAAACTATGATCTATTTTTTGTTCGTATTTGTAAAAATATTACTATAAATTTTTAGAAGAGGAAAGTATCGCGAATGAAGAAAATTTGCTTGAAGAGGATAGTGATTATGAAGAAAACGCTGATGAAAATGAAAGTTCTAATGAAGAGCTGGAAATAGAAAATAAAAGCGCAGAATCTAATAGTATTGAGTCAAATGATATTGATGAAGCAAACGCAGGAATTAAAGATGCAGAATCAGAGAATGCTGATCCTAATAAGTTTAAATTGGAAGAATTATTTAAAAAAATGGTATCAACTACAGGTGGAAACCTGTATGAAGTGCCATGGATCGAAGTGGATTTCGAATTGGCAATGCTCGGATTTGGATATACTTTCTTCGAGATTAATGTAAAGAGGGATCCGCTACAACCAGACAAGAACATCATTTTCGTAAGTAAAAATCAATCAAAATTTTATTAATTAAAAGATTCAAAGATTCAAACTGACTCAGTTTTATTATCATTATCTCGTAAAATATTAAAGTAGGAAATGCTTACCTGACAAAGGAATTAATAATTTAGAATTACGTATTGCTTTTAAATACTTACTCAGACCAATGTTCCCAATTCTAAATCATTATTTAAGAAATAGATAAAATTATTATGGTTTTTAATTGATTCTATTTTTAAATCATATATTTTGTTTTTTAGCTTGAACCACCTTCAATGAAAGATTGGAATACAATCAAGCTTGCTGATTCTATGGCACTCTTATTTGATAAATTGCAATCTGAAACTTATATCACTTGTAGAAAAAAATATAAATCTAAATTTATGAAAAAAGTAATTTTTTGGGATAAATCTGAAGAACAAAATGGGGACTCACCGTTTTTACCTGATGAAGAGGAAATAGAAAATGATTCTAATGAAGATGTTAGTGAGAATAAAGAAGAAGAAGAAGAAGAAGATATTATTCCAGTATGTCAAGATATTCTAGAAAAAAGTGAAATGGAAAGAAGCAGAAATATTTTTAATTCGAAAAATCGAGACACTTTACAATTCTTTAACGACGTGATAAAAGTAAATAAATATTTTTTTACATTGTATTAATAGTATTATTTTTAAGTTTCACTTATATTTATTACACGCATTAGCAAAAAAGTGCATGTCTTTTTCAAATGAGTAAATATAGATTCAGTGCAATTCTTAGAAGATAAAATTTGTTATCTATCTATATTCTTTTATGGTAAAAAAATATATTTCTCCAATATCAAAATTTTTTAAATAGATGATATAAAATTTTTATTTAATTTTTAGCTTGTATTTGATTCTGTAGAAGTCACAAACAAGCAACCTTTGGATAAAAAATATACAATCAAGGAATGGAATTACATTTATAACAGAGCTGCATCCGATCCAGTAGCAACGGTAATTTACTTTTATTATACGGAGAAGCACTGTTCGTTTAATAAAAAAAACTGTTATGGTTTTACAGCTTGATTGGAGTCAAATATTCAAAATTCAGTTTGAAAATGTCCAAATTAATATAGATGAAAATGATGAGATTTTTGTCAAAAATAAACCATACTTCATAGGTTTAGCAGACACATTATCAAATCAACAAAACAAAGATCTAGGTATTATAATTAAAAAATATTTAATTATTTTATTAATACTAATACCATTTTATTTCATAGTCCACGCAGTTCTTGCCAAATTTGTAACAAGTAATATACGATATCACAATTGGAATTTCGTAGAATCTTTAACGCCTCCAGACAAGTATGTATCTATTTAGTAGTATTCATAAAAATTACTTGTAACTAAATTGCATTGACGTAAATATGATTTTTAGAGAAGCATTTTGTTTGAATGATACAAAACTTTACGGCCTTTCTGAGAACATAATGGAAAATTTAAAAGCAATATACTTGGTAATTTTCTAAATATACAAAAACCTTATCTTGAATTTTAAAATTAATTCGTTGATAATATTTTGTCTAAATAGCAAAACAATGCCAACAAAGCTCAAAGAGTTCTCGAGAATATTATTAAAGTATTCGATCGTGATATTTTAATTTCTCAAAAATTGAGAGATTCAGAGAAAGCTTATTTAAAGTCTGAATTAAACGAGATTACTGGAAATGTATTTGGAAGTGAACAGGCATCAAATTCTCTTTCCAGCTACTTCACTGACGTTAGTTAATATTTTAAATAATATATTTATTTTTTGATATGATATTTGGATAATTTGTGTTTTTTTGTTATATATATATTACAGTTCCAATTTACTGAGAGGTATTTTGTAGATATTACTAACTATCGACGTATATTAAAAAATATAGAATTGAGCAAACTCAAAAGTAATGTTCCGTGAGTATTTTTACCGATAATTATTTAATAATTATATTAAATCCTGTCTAAAAATATTTATAATTAGCATTTGTTTCTTTTTCAGAGTTTCATATGAACAAATACCCTTCAGTATCAACGAGCTCGATAATCCTCGCAATCGTTTCAGTAAGTAGTTTGAAAACTGTAAGTATATTTAAAAAAATGATAAAAAAGAGTTTTTTTAACGCTATGTTTCAATTGTTATATAAATTTTACAAAATCATCAGAGTTAAAATTGAAATTCCGTCCCAAATATTTAAATTTATCTTTAATCTTAATTTTTATTTCAGAATTGCATGCGCTACTAAGTATCGTTGTAAATTCTGCCAATTCAGAAGATATGTAAGTATAAAATGCTATTTGAATTAACGTTAAAATTTGTAAGGTACTGTACGGAATACGGTACAAGTCACGTGTATTGTAAAGGTTGGCGCCTTCTATACTTTTTTGCTATAGACCAGCGCTCCGATAGTACCGCACTGCTAATAATGTGCTATTAATATTATAAAGAATATTTTCGTTTCTATCAAGTAACAAAATTCACAAACAACAAGTTTTTAAATAACGTTTATTTTTAATTTATTGCAGGGAAGCTTATTATGCCACTTACGGAGTAAAACTAGCTGGATTCTTGTTATCGTTATTAAAAGAAAATAGATTTGCAAATGGTAATGAAAATATAGTTTTATTGTAGACTTACTGATGAGTGGATATTATTTTAAAACAGATCATTAAAATAGAAATTTATTTTCAGTTTTACCGGTTCGTCCAGGCGTTGATCTATTAATTCCACATGTTGCGTATCCATCTGAAACAGTTAAATGCTTTATACCTGGAAATCTTGTGAAATATGGAGTAAGTTAAAGATAAAAACTCTTAATATTAAAAAAATTCTTAATCATTTTCAGTTTGGTATTTTAAGTTCAGCATTACGTTTTCTATTTCATCTTTATTTCAGTCCGTTGCGGCCTACTCAACGATCACAGAAATTTACAGTACGAAGATTGCTTTTGAAGCCATGGCAAATGATTTAGGAGTTAATTCAATTAAAAACTTCATCACTGCATACACAAAGGTAGTTATTGTATTCAATATTGAAAGATAATATTTGTTAAATTTCTATATATTTTTTCAACGAATACATTTTTAGGCACAATGTAATTCTACCCCACCAAAAATAATTAAAAAAGTTTTATCGAACTTTGAGGAAGAATTATCTGCAGCTTTTACGTGTACAAACGTCGAAAACAAGCATGACAAGTGCTTAATAAATGTTTTTTAAATTAATATATTTATATTTATATTTATATTTGTAATAAATGCATTTTTATTATCGTATTAGAAAAAATCTACTACTTATTAATGCCTGAAATTATATTATACATAAAATTAAGACAGACATAGTAAAGAAAATCTTTCTTCTGCAAATGATCTACAGAAGTTTTAGTGAAAAATAAGCAATTTTAACACTGCAATGAAACAAAACTTGGCAGAATTAAAAGATTTTTTGGCCGTCTTTTTAAAATATTTTACCACAGTTCTTAACCATTTACTGTCCATTTTTAACAATTAGGCCTGGAATTATCTACTGAAGAAATATCAAAGGAGAAGAAGTTGAAGACGTTAGAAAAAATACTATTATAGAACTAACTAGTGAGTGCGAGCGAAAGAAAGCGTGAGCTCGCGATTCGTGGAATTTGAAGAGTTCAGGACAAAGTTCGCGTGTTGACTGATCTATGACGTTATTAAGCGTAACATGTGGCGATCCGTCGGGACCGGCTGCTGGCGACATATTGAAGTATTTCCCGTTCAAACTATATTGAATTGCCGAACCTCGGGAATACGCGACCTGCAGCCCGAGGAAAAGAGGTGAAATCTCCGCCTTTACTTTGCAGCCCCGACTTTTCCGTTTAACTTCCCGGAATATAACAAATGTCACGCTTCTTTTCAATTTTCGCAAATTCTCCCAGAAAGTGTTCCTTTTCTATCACGGATTTCCGTAGGAGTTTAAAATTATAAAAAAATTATAATTCAAAATTAGCCCGTGAAAAAACTGAAGATTGAACAATTTAAGAAAAATTTAATATAGTTAAGTTTATTAAGTTCAAAAAGCTTCTTTTAGTTATTGATAAAAAATTAAACTGTGTAAAGTATTTAATGGCAAGAATATAAGGGGGTAAAAGAAAAAAAGTGAAAAAACTTGTGCCAAGTTAATCGGGAAAAACGACAGAGCCAAGTGACGTGACCCAGCGGCCCATATCCAAGGAGAGCCGCTTCCGTAGGTAACAGCAGGAGCGTCCATTTATCCTGCTCGTGGCACTAAAATCTGCCGTAGTTGCTTATACGTGTGTATCCGGCGAGACACATGTCGAATTTAAAGGGAACGCGTCCCCGCAGACGCGGCCTCCCCCTCAATATCGGGCAAACGCCTTCGCCCGGGAAAGGAATATGCTCCTCGGATACTTAAAATTTTGTATGAAGAACCGAGAGGAATAAGTAAACTCGAAACTTTCGATCGGGAGGATCGCAGCTGACCTACATCCTGGACGCGGATGTATCAGGCACCACGCGAACTTGTTGTACTCGCGCGTATCGTTCAACAAGCTGCAGATGTCGTAAACCTACCTATTTACGGCTGCACTTAAGCTAAAAGTTTTACTTTATTAAGATAGTTCTTGGGGGAGATGGTGATAAAAAAATGCCGCGAATTTGTAAGGTATTGGATTTAAAGCGGCGCTAGACTTTAAAGTAATGCGGTTTTGAAAGAAAAATATTGGAGTTGTTGTACTGTTGTAGTGGAATCGATTGAATTATTAATTTACACCTGATTTTTCATTACTCGAAAATTGATTTTACTTATTCAAACAGAAGTGAATTTTCTGATAAATAAATATTTAAAAAATTCTTAATCATTTACAAATAAATTATAACTAAACATTTGATATCCCTTGCATGTTTTATCAAACTACAATGTATATTTTATACAATTTTTTTTAATATCAAATAATCTTTGCAGGTTTCCAATTTACTTTGAATAATTAAAATTAATATTTACTTCATTTTAATTAAACAAATTTATTTATTAATAAACGATAATTAAAAATTTGATATTCCTCGTATGTTATCAAACTACAATGTATATTTTACACAATTTTTTTTAATATCAAATAGTCTTTGCAGATTTTAAATTTAATTTAAATAATTAAAAAATAATATTTACTTCAATTTAACTAAACAAAATCATAATAATTTACAACATATTTTGATATTAGTCAAAAAAGTGTGTGCATAAGGAATTGATATTTTGTTATTGCAACTACATCCATCAATTTTAAATATATTTTTATAATCAACGTTACACTTTACCTGTTTTCAAATGCACGTGAAACACGAAAGCAAAGATTTACTGAACATAATTTCAACGTTTTATCAATTAACAGCGCCAAGTGTTTGGAAGAAAAGCTTGGAACAAACCATACTCAATGGCCGTCGGAAAGAGTAGGGGAAAATCATATTTGAGTAGAAAAGAACGATAATATACTTCAAATCGACAGATAAGACGAAGGAAATTTAAAATGAGAAATAACGAAAAGTAGAAGGCATTTGAGGATCTGGGTCGATCCGAAACGGAACGTAATACATAAGAAAGATATCCCGAACGGAATTGGAAGGAGAGTATTATTCGGGCTTTAGCCATGGCACCCCGATAGATAAGTCGATTTCTAGGTAAATGAAATCTGGCCGACGGAAGGAAACGTTGCAGTCGCATAATGCAAAGCGGAAATGGGAAATAAATGCGACTCAAAGCAGACGGGAATTAGGTCGAGAGGGGAGGGGAGACCTAGTCTCCTTATTCGGTAAAAGAAATTTAAGGAATCTAGCCTTTATCCACTTTTATCACTCGGCGCGCGTCTGATAGAAATTTGACGACTGGAAGGAAGCCAGGTGAACATTCGGGCTTCTAACCCAATCGATTTTGCTCGGCTGCAGTAACTACCTTCCTATTCCTTCCTACGTAATTTCTACTTTTCCAACTTCAAACAAGCCGATCAAAGCAAATACTAAACTTGAAAGTAAACATTTTCAAGACTGATTGGCATTGAATTTACTAGGCTGCATCTACACTGCCTATGATTTACCTTGTAAACTTTTGGAAAAACTTCTATATTAATTCTTTCAACGTTTCCCTGTCGCTGGTCTTCATAGTTTAAAGTAATAAAAAATAATAAAATCTTCTACCAGGGCGATGAAATAAATCTCTTGATTATTTAAGACAGTTCTTTCAAGAGTTTGTAGCGTGCAAAAAAGAAGATTCGAAGATGTAATAAAATTGCAGAAAATTTCTCCATTATCACCTCTAGGCGTAGCTTTTCGCTTCATTACGGATGGCGAGGGCGCGTTGATCGATTCAGCCGGATTTCTGGGCAGCGTCCGGCTTTCGAACTTTATTAACGCCATATGAAAGCCGGCTGCGAGCCGGCTAGAATCAGCTGGAAAATTCAAGCCCCGTATAATCCGGGCATTTTTATCATCGGGCCGATATTCAGCGCGTGGCGCTGTCAGTACAATGTAACGAAGTATTTCCATCTGAATTTAAACGGGATCGCTCGGAGGTACCTGCTCCCGCCGCTTCCGCCGTCGCGCGTTCATAATAATAAGCTTGTTATATTCGTGGGGAATAATCCGCGCAGGGTGCACTTTACTATTACTCCGGTCGAGTGGCCTTGCATTTAAATATGAATAGCGAGCCACCTTTCTTGCGCCGGTCTATGGCTCATTTGAACGAACGCCATTACTCTAGATTATCTAGTAAATAGCTTCGAATTTATGCTCTCGTCATGCATAAACTCGCGCGCCGGGAAAGGACCCGTTCTTCGCTTTTACTCGCGAGTGACCTTCATTTTCTTTTACTACCCCGTTAAATTTATTTATTTATGTAGCGCTCTCAAAACTCTTGAGCAAGAAATCCAGTTAATGCCGCCGTTTCGCTAATCATTATTGTAGCTCGTATTTCCTAACAATTTCTATTAACTGCTTTGTGGGCTACGCGATTATTATCTTTTCATGTTCCGACGCGGCGTAATTCCTAGCTGTTCAACAAATTAATTTGCGGTGGCAATCTCATCCATTATTCTCTATTATATTCGCTCATCATTGTTAGAAATTAATTAATTTGTTTATAAATTTAATATTAGGAGCAGTTTAGGACTTTATAAAAACAATTTCAAAATGTAAATACGGTAGATATCGAAATTTTAAATTTCATTATTTCGATGAATGTTCTAGTACTTTGCCAAAAGTGATTAAGGTTAAAGAGGAAGGTTAAAAACCGGAAGCAAGCGTAAGTTACAAAAAACGAGAAAAATTTAAACTGCAGAAGAAAAAGAAAGCAATAAAGAAAAGAGTAAATAACCCTCTACCCGCACATGCAATTAAACCAAGCACTTTTCGCGCCCGAGAAAGGTTAAATGGCTTTAAACTGCAACGAAAGCTTTAAATCTTTGCTTAAAAGCGTATCCATTTTGAAACAGAAGGAAAATATAGAGCACGCGTAGTAAGTTTTTTAATAAAAAAAAAGAATTCAGGATTTGGAGAGAGTGCAAACTTGAATTTCCGCCTTAATATATTTCAACGAGATTACACGTTTTTTTAGATCAAATAAAAATAGAGTGCTTTATGGAATTATTGAAAAATTCTGCTTCACTTGTAGCAAAAATAATTATGAAAAAATTTTTGCGCATTTACGAAAAAGCGTTCAATTGTTGCTGCCTTTCTGAATAGTATGAAAAAAGGAATAAAAAGTGTCGGGATTCCCGAAAACAGGGACAGATCTTTTTCATTTTTCCTAGCGGGCTTTCGAAGACCGCCCCGAATGAAGTCGTGTACAGTATTCCCCCGAAAACAAACTCCACATAAAGACACACGACCGCGGAGAAAGTTCTCCGCGGACTGCGGCCTCCTCTCCCTGGGGGCACGTCCGCGCGTTTAATAATACGCGCCATAATTCAGAATGCGTGACAGTGGGTGCTGCTTGGCTCAGCGGGCATTGTCCGATCAGCTGGCCCGCGCTGCCGTGCCGCGGGACCAAGAACGCCGCCGTGGGCGTCTCTATCCGGGAGTTCAGCTCCTAGGCGGCTTACCTTTCTGACCAGCGCTGCGGCGGCGGCGGCGGCGGCGGCGGCGGCGTCAGGTGAGCGTCGCGGGAAATTGCTTTGCTCCTTTTTCTCGATCGCCCTGTTTTTTTTTTCTTTTTTTTTCAGGCTTTTTCCAATTTTACGCGGTCCGCCGCTCGTAATTCTTCCTCGTGTCTTTATGTACCGGTTATGTGCCCGGCCGGACTGCTGCGAGGAACTCGTTCGAGAGTTCGAACGTAAATGTAACTTGCGCCGGTAAATAATGACGTTTTCGATGTCAAACGAGATTATCCTCATAATTCATGGGAAGCTTGGATTTTTTTTCAAATGCCTGCTCGAATATGATAAACTGCGCCTTTTCCGTGCTGCTTTTTTTTTTCCGCTGCGTTCGCAGAGTGCTTTCTAATTTCTTTAAAATTTACTTGATTTCCTTCAAAATGTCGTTCCTTGAACGTAACTCATTTAGTCAGGTAAATCCTTTCCGTCAAACCTATCGATCAATTTGTCGAAACGGAAACATTCTTTTTAAGAGTTTCTCCGTTCTTTATTTTAAAAAGTTTCATAATGTTATTGAATTGAAAAGTATTGAAGATCATTACGAATCTTCAATATGTCCTGAAAGTTTCTCTGGTAAGCCGAGTACAATCGATTCTTTTCTTTTCAAGAAAAAAGTTCAGCTTAAGCCGATGCGAAAGCTCTAGGTTCGAACTCTGCTTCAACTTCAATTTCACTTTTTTACCAAACAAATGAAAGAAATTTCTCGGAATAATAATAATTAATATTATGAAGTACACGCGAAACTTTCTCGTAGAGAAAAAAAAAATTGCAAGGTACAGGGTAATAAAAAGTAAAAATAATAAAATGCAGGGTGTATAAAACTGTTTTACATTACTCCTAGGTGTATATAAAGTTGAGTCATAAAGTTTTATCATCTGCTTCATGACGAAATACGCGAGTCTTTTATGAGGCATTGCTTATTGAGCTAGATTTAAATAAAAAGAGCTGCTCCCGAGAGGAGAACGAGGCGCCGAAGATAACCATAATTGAGAAGTTGCAATCCAATAAATTAGATTGCGCAATAGAGGCGCATAATAAGGTCGGGACGATGCAGAAAGTCGCGCGCGCCCATCGGGAAAGAATAGAAGCCAACTCCTCATTGAGTGAGACTGGAGGCTTTTCGCGCGGCGGTAAATCGAGCCGCGCGTCAGGATCTAATCAGGCATCGCTCAAGAGCCTTTTGTGTTTCCCGTTCGCGTCGTTCCATTTCTCGAGAGCCGCCCCCGCGGGAAAAACGAATATTTATCTCTCTCTCTCTCTTTCGTGACATGATTACGAGCACGGATGCATAATGGGACAGGTAGAGTCGTGCGAAAAAGGGGCAAAACTTTAATCGAAAGTCGTCCGGGCTTTTTTCCGCGGGTATCGCGATTGTCGCGCGCGGCTCCCGGAATTCGGGGCATAAAATTTCAGGTGTAATATCCATTCTCCGGGGCGCGTGCGAGCCGCCTGCATGCATTCCGGCGCGAAAGGGCCGGGAGCGAGTCTCTGCGCGCGCGGGATAGTCGCGCCATAAATAATCCGAAGATAACATTACGGAGCGTGTGAATTATGCCCTATGTATATTACGCTGGAACAGAGGAGCTGCGAGAAGGACGCCACGGAGAATGGAAAGCTGCCGCTGCTGCCGTCGAGCCATACAGTCCAAGGAGCTCCTTACACTTTTCACCAGCTTACGCGGCCAAGTAGCTCGACCATTTCTGCAATCTGTCGTGCTGCTCTACTATCCGAGTAATTAACAACTGCAAATAAAGCAGATTCTTTCCCTTTTTTATTTTTTCTGCTCTTCATCTCGAGCTGTGACTAACGTTTCTGGGCTCGTTCAACATTAATATTTCATACGAAAGTGAATAGATTTAAAAATAGATTTTTTAAGAAATTAATTATCACCGCTTTTAAAATGTATTCGAAAACTTTAGATTTTATCCTTAATATCGAAACAACCATTCCAGTAGTTAAACAGGAAAATCTACCCCTGGAATTACAGCTTATTTGCAGAATGAGTTTGTCCGGGCGTTGATGAGTCAGTCACGTTTTTCAGTGTGTTCTTATACACACACATCTGGCGGTGTTACGTGCTGGAGTTGAGATTAGCTAAGTTAGTCTTCTTAATCAATTAAGAGTTAAATAAATTGTCGACAGTAGTTTATAGGTTTATTTTTAAAGAAAATAGAAAATAACGTGTAATGCAAAAAATTAGCAGAAGCATAAATAATTATTTTCACAAACTTTAATTCATGCTTGATCCGAATTATAATTATTCTTGACAAAAAAATGAGAGGAGACGGATGAAAAACAAGTTTTTCCTTTAAAGTTATAGTCATGCAAGTTGTTTTGAACAGAATGCGAATTTACAGCATTGTAATACCATAAATTTGACTTTACAATAAGCGAAGAATGCAAACGCGAACAAAAAATTAGAATAGCGACGAGGCATAATATACTTGAAAATTAATTACTTCCCTGCTTATGCACACAACTGAAAAGTACACCCCTCGTAATCGTTGAGCTATACATATACATAATAGAAAAAAGGGCACAGCTATTTACATTAGAAGCCCGTAATGAAAGCTCGCGTTTTCGCGGTAAACAATTGCGCGGCATTGATTCCGATCGGCCGGAGTCCAGCGGCCGAGATAATTCGCGTGACCAGAGCGAACAAAGGTGGAAAATACCTCGGAACTTATCGGGCAGCGGGGAAGTTTGCAAATTGCCGGCTCGGCGCAAAGCTCCAGACGCGAGCCCCCCCCGCTTATCGAGCCTACGTGTGGCACGCGATAATTGAAATAATACTAAATAACCCCTTAATTATAGTCCTTGCCGAGAGAGTCGGCCGAGCTTTGCGCGCAGGGAAAAAGAAACCAAGGGCAGCGTCCCACGCCCCCTGTCCTTTCGACTTTTTCTCTTATCGGGAGGCTTCCCCGCTTCCTTGCTATCGGGGCTACATTCATTTTTTTCAGATTATTATAAAAAAAAGCTTGCATAATAAACGCGTCAAGAGCGTGTACGTAGGAAGTAGATTATGTTTCGTCCAACAAAGCTTGCCTGTTGGAATTTATAAGGGATAAGGGGACGCATGAGAACCTCAGCGATGACTTTTCTATCTGAAACTAATTATTATACTCGATTGGTAATATTCTCACGACATTTCTAAATGTTGCCCTTCACAACGCTTGGTAATGAAATGCTCGCCAAAGTAGTATAAACTGAATAAATTGGCAAAGCGTCGGGAACGAGCAATTCGTCGAATATGAATAGAGAGCGAAAAGTGCGATCGAAGCTTGTAACGGCAGCCGGAAAAGCCTGCGAGCCCTTAACAAACAGGCGCGCCCGCGCTCGAAAAGAGAGCTATGGAGCGCCACCCCCAGGAACGTCAGGTACGTGACGTATGACTAGTGACTTCGAAATGCCGACTGATGTGTGTAATTATTTACACGGGACTGGCTCGGTGCCTTCTCTCTCTCTCTCTCCCCGTTGCTCTTGTACGCGCAGCCGCCACCGCCGCGCGCATACGTGGATTAGATAAACGAGCGCGCGCCTGGGGAGCCTGAGAGCGACGGAGACCCGAGGAGGCGCCGGGAGGAGGCAGCATTTTCATGTTTATATTCGAAATTTTCTGCTGAATGGATTATCCGCTGGGTGTTCCTTATAAATTTTAAAGTACTTTTTTTTCTCGTATTAAGCTTTTTTCGAAATTCCTGGATAGTTTTTATTTAATTAGTTAAAAATAACGTATATTATAGTAACCGTAGGTAATTTACATCTGAAATTCGATGATAAAGCAATATGATATTGTCAGGACATTATTAGCTAAATAATTTACCAACTGTGTTTTATCCAATTATGTAATGGTCGAGCGATCAGATTTAGCACAAGCATAATAATAAATGGATAAATTCAAATTATCCGGGCTAATTAAGCACTGTTGTATATACAGAAAGAATGAAAGAAAAATGGATAAAATTAAAAAAAGGGATGAAAGAAGTCGCGGAAGACGTAGAAAAAGAGACAATGATATATACGAAAATAGAGGGATCAAAAAGGGGCCAGAGAGGGAAAGAAGAAGAAGAATGGCGACCGCGCGAGGACGAGAGAGGAAGAGGAATTGAGCCCGTCATAAGCGCAGCTACCCATAAAGCACCGCGTAATAATGAGATCACAAAACAAAGCGGCTGAACACCCGCCGCGCGGCCTGCATTTCATTATGCGCGCTTTAGAGCACGCGCCCACCTAGGAGACTAAAAAGAGGATTAATTTTTTAATTAACTCCCCCGCTCGGCGGAGTTGCAGCACCCGAGGAGGAAGCAGAGGGCGGGGGGGCGCGCAGGGCGAGCACTCGTCTTTACGTTGCCGACGATTATCGTGGCTCTCGCTATATTTGTTACGAGTGGTTACTTCATTTGATTTATTATTTCTAATTTATTCTTCCTCGTTTACTACTTGGATTCCCCGCGCGCACGGACTCCTGCGAGCGGAGGGCACGTTTTGCTTGGCTCTCGCCGGCATGCCTGCATTAATTTCACGAAATACTAAAATTTCCATGCACTCTTCTCTCAGACTCGGATGCCGCGCAGTTACTTAAACTTTTATCGCGGAATAATTAACTAAAACAAACGCTTTTAAATCTGATTGTCCATAAACAAAAGGCTCTTCAAACTTTCCTAAGGGATTTTTAAAAGCAGCTTTTCTCTTCTTCTTTAAAGCAATTAAAACGCTTGTTTAAATGAAAATATTCTACATTATTGTTATATATATATGATTTGGAAGAGAAAGTACGGTGTTATCGTGCGTATACTAAAACCCTTAGATTTTAACTGCAGCTGCTGTATTGAGTAAACACCAGGTTCCAAAGTTATAGCGATAAAGCCATTTTCTTGTCGCCGATAAAAGTATTTTCAAACGCTTAACAATAAACAAAGTTTTTCATAAAAATAAGCTCGGAATTCTGAAAACTGATCAAGATTAGCGTATTCTATGCGCAAACGATTACAAAGTGATTAGTCCGCGTATCCGACGGGTAACGAACGGGCGCACTAAGCACATGCGTGCGCGACGGATGAAAAGGGAGCGAGGCGTTTAAGAGCGATCATATAGGTAAACGCTCGCGCACGCGAGCTTGTTACAGCAGCCTTGTCGTCGCGGCGCAATCTACTCCCGCGGCAAATTATTTCGAGCGGCTCTGCCTCGGGCCCGTATCACACGATAGAAGAAGGAAATAAGCGCGGAGACGCGCCCTCATTAATTCCGTTCGAACCGTTCGGCAACGAGCGAGTTAAAATACGTCGCCGCGAATATTAATCGAAAGCACGCGAAAGCTGGCTTGTCGCCAACCTCTTTCCCTTTAGGCGGCTTTTCTCTTAATGCCGGCTTTCATGATATCGACTTAGCTTGGTTATTTGAAAATTATCAACTGCGCAAGCTGATGATGGGATAATTGTGCCGCGGTATGCCGCAATTTGCTTTGACGAAAACGAATGAATATAGACACTTCTATATGTATACTAGAAAAAAAAAAAAATTCGAAATTCATTTTATGCTTCAGTCTCGAACGAAAATAATTTGCCCAAATAACGTATAAATATCACAGTCACATTGAATGAACCATAAAAATAACTAGAAACCTTTTAAAAGCAAAGTGAGGATTAAAAATAGTAATGCGCTTTGAACTCGAGCAATTCATTTCTAAATTTTTTATAGAAAGAATATTGTCAATCTCCTACTTTTCTTTTGTGAGAACAATTAGTTTAATTATTGAGCTTAGGGATAAAGCTCCATAATAGAATTTTAATTATCACCTGTTTGCAATAAAACTCGAAAGCTTATTACTGTCACTTGAACCGACGCCAGAAGAGCCGAGAGAACACGATAATAACATCCAATCAAAATTTAAACTTGTATCATTAAATTTTAAAGGACTCAGGTATTAACTGAGGTTAATGTTTGCAGTAAAAGTCGAAGGTACGCATTAGTCGAAAAGAGAGATCAGTTTGCTCGCTTTTTCAGCAAATTCTAAAAATAAGAGTGGCAGGGGGGCGAAAGGGCGCATTAAAAATGGAGGAAGGAAAGAATACAGTAACGCGGAGATTTAGAGGAATCCGCCGTCCGGCCTGAGCTCGCGATCAATATTTGCTCCGCGCCGCGGCTACGGACAGTCAAAACAATAACTTTGCGCGGCCGCGTAATGGCGAGTGAACTGTAATCATAGCGCGGGGCAGCGAACGATAGGAATCCGTTATCGTTGGATATCAGGATTGCAAATATGTGGCGCGGTAACAGTCCGAACGAAAACAATACGCGAATACCGATGCTAATGCGCCCGTTATGCAAGTGGAAATATGCGCATAGAGCGCAAAGCATCGCGACCACTTTGCCGCCTCATATTTCCGGGGGCGAATACGTGTCGAGTTGGCCGGAAGTGGCAAAAATATCTTTACTTGCAAGTTGTTTTTTTTTCTTTACTTTGCATCTTTGGCCCCTGCCGCAATTAAATTTCAATAATCCGAGTGCTCGAATTTCACTTTTGCTGCCGGTTTTTTTTCTGTTGCGTTTGTTTTTTTACGATGGTTTTCAAATACTATAAAGGCAAATATTAGTTTGACTACAAAATCAACTATGAGAAAAACGCTGTTCCGCGTAAAACAAATTACATTCAGCTAAACTTTAGCCGAATTATAATTCAAAAGAACGTTATCTGTACTTGGCCAATAAGAATTTCCTAAAAGTTCAAATTTAAATCAGGGAAATTTTGGCAAGACATTTACCAAACATAATAACAAACAATTATAGTGATTGATAAGTAACATCTTACATGTTACGGATGTTACAAATTTTGGCAATGCAGTCTCTTCATAAAATACCGTGAGTATTCAGAGCTGCAATTATCATGTATTAATGATATAGTTCATTTCAAGCTGGTACTTCCTGCTCGAATTTCCAGCTGTACCTGGTATCGTTTGCGCACATCGGTTGCGATTTCATTTAATGACATCGTCATACGATGTCAGTATATATCGACTACATTATGCGGAAAATCTTTTTTTTTTCATTTATTTATTTAAAGTCGCTTCCCCTAGGAAGGTATTAGCGACTTACAAAATTACAATATTGATTACACCATTGATTGAAATATTCAAATTAGATCTTAAACTAGTATTTACAAAACAATGTTTACTTATAAATGTTTTCTGAGATTAATTGAGTCGATCTATTGAATTATGTTTTTACATTGATCACTCACTGGGTAGGTCCGATAAATGGTGTTTCAATTTATATTGGGTTCTTTCATCCCTGTACAGATTACAATCACAATCTTCAATAGTTTTAATTTTATTCCAGACTTCTTTTATTGGCAGCTGGTCATTTATAGAGTTTAAAGAATTAAGCCAAGTTTGACTTTTGCTATTTTTTATTGTTCTTTTAGAGATCGCTTTGAGACGCTTGAATTCCATTTGATTTTCTAATGTTTTATTTTTTCTGTATTTGTATAAGGCTTTTTTAGCCTTCTTGATATCCTTTTCGCATTCTTCGTTCCACCACAGTTTTACCGTAGAACTATTTTTTCTTTCCTTGCTCTTTGGCACACTTTCATTTGTTGAGTCGAGTATTATTTCGTTGAATTTAGAAATAATAAGGTTTATATTAATTTTTTCAGGTACGGTATCATCAATGATCGTTTTACTTAACTCATTTAGTATTTCGGAAATTTTTAATTTGTATTTAGTCCAGTCGGCTTTGTTAAATTTAAATATAAATGTATTAGGATATTTGTCATTTGAATTTAAGTTAATAATTAAAGGGTAATGATCACTGCCATACAGGTACTTTAATGCTTGCCAATCGATTTTAGTTGCAATGTTGCTACTGCACAAAGTAAGATCAATTGCACTGTTGGTCCCATTTGCCATATTAAAGTGAGTGGGTGATAGATCGTTAAGTAGTATTAAGTTTTTATTTTTGGTTAAAACTTCTTCGGTGATTTTTCCTTTTTTGTCCGTTTTATAGGAACCCCACAAGGTGTTATGACTGTTGAAGTCACCTAACAATATATAAGGTGATTGTAGTTGTGAAATTAAGTTTTCAAGTGATTTCATGTCGGTGTCATACTTATTACTTAAATAGATTGCACAAATGGTTATGTTTTGTTGATTTAAGTTGATTTTAGCTGTCACTGCTTCAATTTCTGTTTTTAATTTTATTTCTTGACTGTAGATTTTGTTATTTATTAATATGCTAACCCCTCCACTAGCGTTAGTGCAATCAGTACGATTTTTATTAAAGCAGGTGAAATTTCTCAATTTAATTGTTTGATTTTCTTTGAGATTAGTTTCTTGCAGACATACAATATCTATATTGTTATCGGCTATGATTTTTTGTAGCATTTCATATTGACTATTTAGACTATTAATATTCCATTGTAATATAATGGCCATAATTAAGATTCTTGATCAGAGGTGTTTGGTGTTTCTTGCGGAGTGTAGGTTTTATTTGGATTTTCAATACATTTTAATAATGTGGTACACCGGTGTTTAATGCTTTGGTTCCTAATGTTGGGATAAATATCTTCTTGAATGAATTGGACAAAAGCGTCTAAGTCGGTTGTATACTGGAGAACGGTATCTAACGGATTTTTAGTTCTTTTAACATTTTCCATCAAACTCTTAAATTCTACATAATTGAGGAGTGAGCCGGTTTGATTTAGATCGTTTCTGACGTTATTTAGTTTTTTATCCATTTCGTCCATATCTGATGGTTGTATGACAGATTCCCTATGAATTTGTGTTTGAGTTTTACTTTTTTTCTTGGGTAATGTTTCTACTTGTGAATCTGAGGTACGTTTTTCGTCATCTTGCGAGTCATTAGAGCTTGCTGTAGCACGAGTTCTTTTATATCCAAGCGTTGTGTTCATTTTTTTGTTAGCTTGGTCACTAGATTGTAATATAGTATCCATACTAACAAAGTTAGGATTTAAGTTTTGTGAAACAGTTTTTTTCACTAAATTTGTAGTATCAGTTGGCGGAACATAAGATGAAATGTCATGATTATCTACGGTTGTCGCTTCATATAATTGTGAATGCTGTTCTGTACTCAATACTATTAGGAGAGCTAAGTGTTTGTGTTTGAAGAATTGGTTGAAGATTTTGATTTGTACGTGGACATATTTTTGCTACATGCCCTGATTGTTTACATATGAAGCATACCGTGGAGTAAGTGCTTAGATAAACCCAGTAAGTGATATCATCATGAATGATTTTGAATGAATCTCGTATTTGACTGTGTTCTTCATCTTTAATGTAAACTTGGCGTCGGTGTGATTGAATGTGCGCGCGCCCAGGTTTGCTTAGACTCGCACTTATGTTGCTGTGAATTGGCGACACAGGTGTAATTCCATTACTTAATAATGCTTTGGTTAATACTTCGTTTGGTATGTGAGTTTGTACATTTGACATTACAAGACGCTTGTTTTTTTCTATTAGCGGTCTGATACTAAGATGTTGATCTTTAATTTGGATTACTGTACTGGATAATTTTTCAACAAGCGAATAGTTTGAGAGAAATACACATATTCTTCCTCCTGCTATTTTTGAGATTGATACGATATAACTTACTGGTATACGTGTTTCTAAACCGTCAATATAATCATCATTGGTGAAACCATCTACTGCATCTATGACGATTGCTTGTTCCTTTGCTGGTTGTATTACATTGGCGTATGATTGAACTTGGGGTTTTGGTACCTTTTGGTGGTTGATGGTTTTATGGAGTGGTATCTCATCGATGGGGTGATCCATCTTCGCTAATCGGTTGGGCCTTGCAAATTGCAGGGCAATTTGCTGGCCCTGTTGAATTGTTCAATTTAGAAATTCAAAGTTTACACTTAGACATAGTATGGAGAGCAAGACTACACGCTTTCCAGATTGTTTACACGAAGCGCGAAACACTTGTGTCTCCTACCTTTTCTCGTGCGAGACTGCGGAAAATCTTGCTTCCGTTCACTGAACAAATGATTAATTGGATTTATCATTTATTGAAACCTTTAATACACTGCACTCTTTTAATTAATATAAATTTAATTAACGTGTTTGAACTTGTAATAGTTTTATTAAATTGAATAAACAAACAAAAAAAAAATACTTTAATCAATATCGATAAAATTTATTTAAATAAACGCTTCCTACCTACTATTCGTCTAACCTGCTACTAACAATTAGTTTTCACCTATCTATACACACACACGCGCCGGCATTACTCACACATTCATTCTGTTGATGCTGCTGCTCGAAGACGTCTTTTGGCTCTGTTGTAAACTGCCGGATCCTGACCTGGACACCATGGATTCTCCCTTCGAGTCGTTGCTGCTTTGCGGGTTTTTTTGTTTCGGGATCCCTTATGAGCTCTTGTTGGTGATGTGGTGAAGCGATGATGACTTCCCCGTGGCTGGCGCTTTCTTGGGAGGCCCAAGGAGATCCGCTCGGTTCGAAGGCTCCGAGCATAGAATGCGATTGTCTTTTTCTAATTTTTTTCTAATAATCTTTTATTAATGTTACAGAATAGTTAAATAACGCATACTCAAAATTCTTCTTTAACGTGAATCGAAAATAGAAAATGCACATTAATAAAAAGTAAATTGAATTGACTTCAGAGTCAAGAGAGGGCTAAATATAAAAATTGTCGGTTTTCAAAATAGAAAAGCACTTGTTTAAGGATTAACGAAAAAGATCGCACGCTCATTATTGCGCTGAGCCGCGGCCGAGCAAATTGACAGCAACTCTACTCGCTCGGTGGAAGCGAATATCAACGTCGATAGAAGCTTGCTGCTGCGCCGTGCTTTGGCGCAGCTCTTTATCTCACCGCTCGTTTACACACATCGAGGCTAGCGTTTAATTAGAAAGTTTTTTCGCGGTCGCGAGCCGAGGGAGAAGCTCCGCGTGTCAGTGTATCCCCGAGAGCGGGGGAGGGAGAGAGAAGGAAGCTGGTCTTTAATTGGAAACATAATCTTCGGCGCACAATGGAAGAGAAAACGGCCCAGTTTCAGTCGAAAAGCGCGAGCACGCTCACGAAACTTTAATCCGATCCACGATGCGAGTCTTTCGAAGGATAACGAAGGTCGTATTTTCATTACGCCTGCATTCTCCGTCTCCTACTCGCTTTAGCGTCTTTAACCTTTAATAAGAAAATATAATAGAGACGTAATTAAAAAAAATCTGTCGTTATTAGCATTTGTAATTAGGGCCTTTTCTAATCGTGATTCTCGTTTCTGCTTTGCTTTTCGCGTTACGCGGCAACTTTTACTTTGCTTAAGTTTACATTTTTAGAATCCTAAGCTAACTGTTATGTTTGACTTTTGCAGTACTATATAGCTATGATTATGATTGAATATGATAACAGTTTTTAAATCGTAAAGAATATTTTATAATTCATAATATTGTGATGTTTGTTTTTTCCTGTTTATTTGCAAACGTTTCTTTTTTATACATTATTTCATTTGAAATAATATTAGTTTTTAATTTATTTGAAATTTAAGAATAATTAAAAATAGAGCATGGGGAGCGTATGAAAGAGAAAAAATTTTTTAATATACCATTACATATTTTTTTATTCTTTTATAACGCGTTACACAAAACCATATGTCCCCTGGTAGAGAGTTTTTCCAATTATATCGCTAGAATCTAGCTAGAATTTCAAAATCTATCTAGATACTAGCGATATTATCGGAAACTTTCTACTACGGTCAAATAAAAATAAAAAATAAAAAAAATTTAGAATTTTACTTAAAAATGATCTATCCGTTCATCTTAGGCATATCGGGAAAATTACTCTAATAGACAATCACTTTCAGTATGCGGTTCCAGGGTATAAAAAGAATTCACATCCGAAATATGCACCGAGGCGCGGTATTCACTCGCATGAGCGTGTTTATGGATTTTTAATTTGAACAAAAACGCTGCCCCGGTCTTTTATCGATACGCGACACTAAATTCATACGTATCTGCGCACGTACACGTGATGCATTTCGCGTTAAATCAGATTCTTTCAATTTTTGAGTTTTTCAAATATTTTGTGATGAATGCGTGGTTTTCAATCAATCTTTGAAAGGGCTTACATGTTTCGATTCGTGCAATTTTAAAACTTTATTATTTGTATACCTTGCGAATTCTCAAATTTTCGCCAATTTAAAGTAATCGAATGGATTCATTTTATTTATTTAAGCTATTTTTCGTTGTAGCGAATGTTTGCAGTAATGCGAAACTGTGCCGCCTCACCTTGACTGATTTCCGGTTGGCAATATGCCTCCCGCTCTTCTAACACATCGGACTAATAGCAAGTTTGGTTATAATATTCCGAATACCTTTTTTACCACGCTTGTTCATCCGGCTTTACCCTCTGTATAAACGTCCGCTCGTAATAAAAAAAGAGACAGTCTTTTTTAATGCGAAACAAGTAGCACCCACGCTGCTTCGATTTTTCTCCTTTTAGATGCGAAATGTTTTCACTGAGAAAAAAATTCGATTGAATCAATGGAATTTTACTAGTAACTATCCACAACTAAAATGTCACTTAAATTGGTAGGATGAACCCAATTAATTCTACAGTACAGGTCTGTTGTTTTAACAGGCTAAGCTTATTGATTCA